>VXBT01002434.1:1697-117870 GCA_013400235.1 Oriolus oriolus | reverse complement strand
TTTTTTTTTTTTTTTTACACATGGCAAACAATCCCTGATTTTCAAAGCTAGAGTGAACCCTGTTTCCAGAACTTGCTTTAGAAGAACAGCAAGACATCAGGATTTATACTTTTTAATATTTTATTTCACTGTCAAGACTTTTATTCAGAATTCACCTTTAAAAATTAACGTTCCTGAAATGCAGGAAATACTGTTGCTGGAAAAAAAAAAAAAAAAAAAACAACAAACCAACATTAACTTGACAGTTCTCTAAAAGAAACCCTGTTTAGTTATTTTGTTACAAATAAAACTTTTTAAAAATAATTCTTATCTATCTGGTGATCAGCAGACTCAAAGACTTTCTCTTCACAACTTTGATTGGAATGAATTCCAGAAAGAAACAAAGGATAACGCAGAAGTAGAAAAGCAGCAGATTTCTACAGGCAATAAAGTGTGAAAGATCCTCACAAACAGGCTCATCCCTTCACTAGGGGCACACCCTGCATTGTTCACTTCTTGCCAGAAACACAATTCCAAAACCATCCAGGAAATATGAACTAGTAGGAACCATCATCATGACAATCCCCATTTAGAACTTTTCTTTCAAGTCCTTCAGTTACAAAAATCTGTACCAGAAGAAGGAAATTCTGGGAGACAGCAGCAACAGCAAATTTAAAAGCAGCACCCTCTCTTCCAGAACCTAGTGACTGCAAATCACAGGAGTAGTAACACAGACAATAGAGAACCACAACAGACCAAAATGGGAAGCCTTCCCATGAGGAGAGGTTTGAACAGGAGGTTTTCCCAATTCATACAGAGAACGCCTGCTTCTTAAAACCCACCTCCACACTAGAAAGGCCTACCTCTAACCAAGGGTAAAGCATTCAGGTCTACTTCAGAGATTCCTGCAGTTGAAATTTCTTTTAATCCCTCTTTTGGGATTTGGCTTTGAAATTCTTAGATCTACATTATGATAAGACACAGAATAACCAAGAAGTAGCAAGTTCTGTCAGTGGCATGACCTGATGGTTCCAAGAATATTTGAGTTTTCAGTATGAACTTCTTAAAGCAGTAATAACTGCAGTTTTGGCCACTGCAACTGCTCTGAAATTTCAAGTCCTGAGGACCACCAGATTAAATATATTATATGAGATGCATCATACTAGAAAATTAACCCTATTTGAAGAAAAAAGAGATTTTTTTTTTACCCTCCAATCCAAACGAATCTCCCCTGATTCATTTTAGAACAAAAGTTAACCTGTAACTTGAATAATATCCACAGGATACTCAAAATCTGTGCAGAAACAAGGGGCTTCAATAAACTTGGAGAAATTCAAATATAAACATCGGTTCCCTTGCTAGCTATGCTGTCAAGTATTTGGAGATGGCCTAAGCTTGAGCTGGAGATTATGACCATTGAGGCGGATTAAGCAAAAAAATGCTATATTCAATATGCCACTTTTAATAAGTTGTAAAACACTTTCTACAACTTCTACAGTAGCTTCCAAGTCCTTTCATCTTACCATCCAAGTTTTCCTAGATGATGCGGTCAGCTACTTTACCTCTGACTTCACAGATTGTGGTCTCAATGATGATCTGTTTCCAAAAGGAGAATCAGCTTTCAACCTGGGCTAGCCCAAAGCCAGGGCTGTGAATCACCTGTGGTTCTCTCAGCAGGCCTAACTTGAGCTCAGCTGTACAATTTCATTCTCCTCACAGCAGTGGTAAGCAGCAATCAAGCAGCCTCCTAAAAGCACCACAACATCCACAAGCTTCTTCAGAAAAATACCAAACAATGACCCCACCTGCATGAATGGCTAACGTTCAGCTCAAGGCTTATGGCTCCTGGGATTTGTGGATGTCTTGTGGATCTTTCCATCACATCTGGACAAAACCCTTTTAGAGCAGCTACAAAGGATCTCATCTCTTTTGAAAAACATGTCTAAGCCTTCAGCTTCTAGCATCTCAGGCTCAGCAAAATACAGACAGGAACTTACCACACAGTAGAAAACAAACTCCTAAGTTGAGACATCAGTGTTGTGAGGCAACTTCCCCTTTGAGCAATTCTGCATTAGTTCTCTTTGGGCTTCATATATATAAACAGTGTAACAGGCAGAATCTACAAGTTTTCAGGAAACTTAGGTCTAAATTCAGACCCTCATATCTACAGATATCAGAGATGCCAAAGAAGCCTACAGTGTTAGCTGTTTTGCCTAAATCTCACTGGCTGTATTGGAAGTTTATATTCTTGAATCACATTTAAGATGCAAATCCCATATCATTCCTACTTCTTATTTCTCCACATATAAGTACCAGCAATTTTTTTAACCTCTTCAGTGCAAGAGGGACTTATACCTAAAGTCTCTCTATAGGCTTTCCAAGGTGAGAAATACTGTGTAAAGAGTTAACATTTTTATTTGTTAAAAAGAACAAAGTTTAGAAAAGTTCCAGTATCCAGTGTGTCAGAAGGCAAGCAATATCCAATTAGTAAACACCAAAGAGAACTGGTTTCACTGTGACAGTTGCCTTATCTCAGTAAGGCACGTAAAATTCAGCAAATGACCTCCTAAAAAGCACTGTTTGGTATAACTCTAATGATAGCAACGTGAAATAGTATAAGTATAAATCACAACTACATAACACAATCACAATTCTGTTACTGCTAATAATAGAGTTTGTCGGACGAAAGAAGCCCTATTGTTATTCCTCACTCAGTTTTAAGGTTAATGGATCTAGCTGAAGAAAATTATCCTCCTTTTGTTGAACTATTTCAGTTTCAATAAAGCTACCACTTTCTCCCTTTTTGTCAACCTTCTTCAGTATTCAGAAGCATCAGCATTAACCACAAGGAACTTGGCAAATTATTCCTCTTAAAAGTTCCAGTCTTTAAGAACCATGAATTTAAGCTTAAGACATAACTGTTTCTGGACAAGGTTATCACAGAAGGGTAATAATGCAAGAATGTAACAAAGACCATTAGTCCAATATAATTCCCCCTGCTATCCTGTAACCGTCAGATATTTTCCAAGCAGTGAGACAATCTCACTTCATATTCAGCCAGAAGCAGACTCACACACCACACCAAGATCTCTGAGGTACTGCTGCTACCCTGTTTCACTGCTTAAATCTGTCTTTTCTCAGGGACCAAATTTCCCTTTGACACTAAGATTGAAGTTATTTCTAAGACAAGGTTGAAACATCTGCAGAGCAACACACTGGGATGGGAGGAAGTGTCTTCATAGACTGCCACTATCTTTCCCATTTTTCCTCTGAGCATCAGTAAGTTTAAAATGAACAAGACTGACTGAGACTATAACAGGACACACCCAGCTATTACTCTAGCTCGGTGTGCCCACCAGGGCTGAACATCAAGGAACATGAATTCCATAAAAAGTTTTTTCAGAGTCACCAAAATACTCTGCTAAGCTTATGTATGTATGGCTGGACAGAAGAAAAGCACAGAAACTTATGCTGGCTTTCTTCCCTGAGCAGACATCAGCAATTCATGAACCGTTGTTCTGCTTTGGAGTTGCAGCTTTTAGAGGAAGGGAACACCCTAGGATGATGATTCAGCTGCAAAATTTGTGGCACGTTTTCTCATGAAGCATGTTTATTTCTATAGAGGAGCTCCCACAATCCTATTCATTAAAGCTTGTTTGTCAGATGGACTGATAGTGGATGGAGGATGCATAACCAATCTTGGCTCCTTCCACAAGGTGGTAGAACTCCCCACAGGATACATTTCCTTCTTTTCACTGCTCTTAAAATATTCTTAACTATGTACAGCTTGTACTTTTGTTTCAGATGCACAACCCAGGGGTCAGATACACAAGTGTCTGAAAGATTATAAGGGTGGAGAAAGACTGCAAGGTGCTCACTAATGACAAAAATTACTAGGTGATAAAAGAAGTGGCTGTGGCCAGAACAAATTGTCACTAAATGCTGTTCAGGCCTTTCCTGTCATTCCTTCATCTTCACTCAGTGTACACTGCTTATCCAAGCCCAGTGTCTCCCATTATACTGGTGAGCACGAGGCAAAATGGAGAAGTCCCTCACCAGCAGCAACATTCCTCAAAGCTTTACTTTCCTCAATGCATTTTCATAAGCCCAAGGACAACTTTTTTCCTACACCGTAAACACGCTTACGATATACTGAAAATCATCTAACCTTAATCCTATTCAATAGACTCTAAACTGATTTAAAGTGAATTTCAGCAGATAACAAAGAGAGTTATTTTATGTGGTCAGCAAGCATTGCACTAACTACAGAGAGTGCCACATCACAGAATGAGACATGGCTAGCAGAAATGAAATTATCTGGTAGAATAAAGATAACAAGCAGCATTTTCTGAATGAAAGTGGAATATCAAGGTCAATTTCATAAACATGACTGCTGAAATGGCTAAATCGACAAGGTTAGTACAGACTTCAAGAACAAACCTGTCTTCTGGAAAAGGCCTAGTAGAACAAGTGTTAAAGCAAATTCAGCATCAGCATCCTCATAAAAATTAATGCAATTGTGTCAACAGTATTTAAATTGTAACTAATATTTAAATTATACCTTTTGTTAAAAGTATTAAAAAAGAAAAAAAAGAACAAAGCAATGTTCATGCTGTAAATCACAGCACAGGCTCAATAATAAAGTCTTGACCTTCATGGGATAAAGTAAAAAAATCTCCGTACATACAACACTCAAATTCTTAACACCGCTATATGTTAGCATTCCTCCCCAAAAATCAGTTGCATTAACTCTTCAGCTATTCTTAAACCCAACAAAACCATTTAATCACAGCGAACTCACATCTACATCAAAAAACATTCAAGCAACTAAGTTTTTCAAACAAAGAACACTAACTCCTTATTTAAAGAAGGTAAATCATTAAATTTCTTGTCACACAATTACCTGAAGAGTTCTTTTGCTTCAAGGAACTGAAGCTGTGCAAACTGTATAAAACCTGCTTGCTGCAGGATTCGTTTGTACATTACCTATAAAAAAGAAGGGGGGGGAAAAAGGTTTATTATATTCGTATTTATGTAGTGCTAGTTACTACTGCAATAGCTACCTGCCAAAAAACACCAAACACATGCTCTTCAACCACACCTGACAAGTCACAAGCAAAATAAACCTTGATCCTCTACATTTTAATTTATGTACCTGAATATATTGAATCTGCTGCCCGGGCTCAGTTTCTTACACAAATGTGTGTGAACGCAACACTGCTCATGAGTACTTACTAAAAGCAAAGTCAACAAACAGCAAGTTTTAGTTTTCTTGTTCAAATAATGACTTATCTGACATCACACTGACTTGCCTCAAGCTTTTTCTTGAGTTATTTGCAAACACAGAAGCCAATGGTTATCTTTGAAGTTCCCCACGATTCAGCAAGTGCAAAAAATAAAGATGGTCCCACTTGACCACACACAGCTACTTCCTTCATGTCTCATCTCTCCGGTGCAGCAACCTTGCTAGCAATTTTCATAGTCTCATCTCCAGCTGATGGCCATGTTTCTGACTTTCTGCCAGTTTTGCTATTTTGATTTTTTTTTTTTAAATAAAAAATTCTTCCACCACAGTTCAACCTATCCAATATGTAGTACATTATGTAATGTACCATAAAAATATGGTTAAAAACCAAGTAAACCATATGGAAAGCTATTTCTTATCAAGCTTTATTGTTAAGGTTACAACTAGACAGAACATGTTTAAATAAAGCTCAGTAGAAGAGAACACAAAAACTACTTTAAATGATAGGTAGTTATTAAATCTGAATGTCAGTCAACTACCAATTATGAGATTAAATGAAATCCTCGTGCTCAGAGTATTTCCAACAGGAAAAGAGAAGTACTAAAAGCAAGGAACCTAAACTATGCTCTGCAGAGCATTCCCATCTGTGACAACACTGGTATTTTGGCAAATACACCCAGCTACCTTCACATGTCCTCTGTTCTTCCCTTCAACTTGCTCACGAATACACAGCTTTCTAATGTTTCACACTGTACATGAAGGCTGCTACTAATATCAGACTTTAAAAAACATTTTCAATAAAAACACCCACAGAAACTACAATACAATAGGAACATATTCCAGGCAGGAATTGCTGAAGAGCACCAGGCCTCAAGTACAGTGGACTGACACTCTAACTGATGATTTTTCACCTTGATTAAAGGTTATGGATTTACCAAGAGAAAAGCTTGGCTTCAGTCCACTTAGTCTGTGCATGCCTTACTAACGGTTTGTTTTAAGGAAATACCTAATCCCTGTTGTTAGCAAGTCTCTAAAATGCTTTGTAAGGTTGTGGGACTTTTCTTGCCTCCCCAGTGTACAGGAGAAAAGGGGAAACAGAGAGAAATGTTATCAGGCACACTTTTTCAGACAAATATAACAATATAAAATTAAATGAAAAATACTTCAGCACATCTTTATATTAACTAATGCTTTACATTCTAGTGTAATAATTAAAAATAGAGTTAACTAAAGCTAATAGAGAATTTAATTACAGTCAGGAAGTAAAACTTCTTTAGGGGATTAACTCACAAAATAGCCAAAATACTTTTGATTTCTGATAGTGTTATTACATCAATACACAGTAATCTGTGAAATGATGAATACCCACCTGGTCACCTTCCTAAGGACACTGCTGAAGGATTTCAATCTGCAAATATTTGCATCTCATGGCAGCAGGAAAACATTAAAATCCAGCCTGACTTTCCAGAGAAAGACTTCTCACCCTGCTGACTAGTATCAAAAGTAGATAGGCTGTGTTTCCCCCCCTCTCCAAAACCTGTTTTCAATTTTTGCAATGGAGTGATGACTAAAATTTACATATTTAGTCAATTATGATATTGTAATAAAGTTTGAATTAATCTCACTGAAAGCACTGCTTTAATTGCAGAGCTTAGTCTGTACAGCATTTTTTAAACAAAAAGTTGAAAAGAGTTCACTGATAGTGTAACTATAGGCTGAAGGAACCAGTTTTAAATTTGAACTGACAAAGTGGTATACACTTTCATTTAGATGTTGATGTATCTTTAATTCTCCCTTAAAGACATGCAACAAAATGTTGTAGAATATCTATAGACACTTTCTGAACTTTTTAAAGATGCAATGATGAGATAGGCAGTATCCAGACAGATTTTTAGCTTACAACATAAACACTAGATACTAAGATGTCCTGGGATAAAGATTATGGTAGAAAACAGACCAGACTGTGGAAAATCCAATATTCCCTTTCTGACAGATTTTTAAGAATGGGCTAGACCTACATGACAAACACACAGAGTTAATTTCTGTTTATGACAGAAAAAACACCTTCAGTTGTTCCACATCTGCTTGTCAGATCTGGAACAGGCTTCTTTTAAAAAGGTACTAAGCTACACCCAGTCACAATTCAACACATTGTTTAGTCCTTTATAATTTCTGAAGAACCACCATAGGATTTGCAATTCTTTAGGCAAATTCTGCACTGCTGACTGAATACACATAAAAAACCAGTAGCTACAAAAATGTGACATAAGTTTTGTATTAATTCACATCTGAAAAAGCAACAGGAAAAAGAAAGATGACTGCTGAAGCTGTGATTGCTGTAGCGAAGTCTTAATTCTCTCAACTGCTAAGAAAAAAAATCTTTCTAAAATAGTCAGAATTACCAACTACACTGTCCAAAAGAATTTTTCTAGAAAGCCAGTTTGTCTTTTGGTCAGATTTGGGTGCAGTTAATATGTTTTTTGAAACTAAGAAGAATTAGGAAGAAAAAAAAAAAGAAAAGAGAGATACCTATGCAAGATGTGTGTCAATCTAACCAAGGTCTTCACTACCATCAACCATGATTTCTGCAAACGTCAGCTGTCCTGAAAAATTAATAAGTAGTATTCAGTCATTTCATGGTGGCATGGTAGAAAGGCCTTTGTGTTCTTCTATCAAAAATGATATCCAGCAGAGCTATCTCCTTGGAACACTTTTGCTTAGCGTTTTTTACCTAGCAGGAATTCCTGGTGCTCAAAACCAAAGAAATTTTCCTCTGATATGGCAGAGCTAAATTTGCAGTCTGCAGGGACCACAAGTTAAATAACAGGTTACAGCTACTAAGGCATGATTTTCTTCTTTCCAATAACTAAATATTGGCTGTACAAATAATTCTGAGAGTACAGTACTTCACTGTTGCTATTCCACCATCATTCTGCATTACCAGCATATATTTATATATATTTATGCTGATACACAGAGGGAGAGCATGCACCCATGTATGCATGCAATGACAAAGTATTGAACTGGAGGGAAAAAAACCCCATGTCCTCAAGATCTGCCCTGCAGCACCCTGAGTTCAAGTCACAGATAAGATGGCATAAGCCACTGCAAACTGCAGAACTAAAGCATCATGTGACAAAGGGAACACTACACCTCATGAACCAGACAATGATAATCACTACTATGTATGGATAAATTATAGTGGCTGCATCATGTGCCTCAATGCCAGCCCTATGCACTCCTTCCTACTGTTGGTACAAAACGGCAAAATAAGGCCTTTAAAGTGTCAGCTGCTCAGGATTCAGTAACGCTTGCAAAATAGATACCTGAAGATACCTATTAGAAGATACCTATTATCTAATAGACATCTATTATCTGAGGGTAACTCTCAGAAAGGAGTCAGAAATGAGTGGCTGTGTGATCAGTTAAAGTATGCCAAAGAAATGTTTCAAAAACATATGTAAGGCATTTAATTTGGTTGAGCTCCATCAGATTTATATTACACAAGTCTACAGTAAAGAAAGTCTGACGTGTCTGTAACAAACCTGTAATGACAACACCAGGTATCAGTCACCACAGAAAACTCAACGTTACATTTCCAGCTACAGATAAGCTCTGAAAAACTGGAGTAATCTCTCAACAACTAAGCCAAGCTGAGCCATTTTAATACAAGTCAGTGGGAGACTAACAATTCAAGTCGGTTAATATCAGTTTGCAAATACACTCCAGAAATAGAACAGGCTATTTTGCTTGCAAGTACAATGTTTTCTGGTTTTCAGCTGTAGCATTGACTTAAAGTAACTGAACACCCTTAAAAGCACACTAAGTTAGAAAGAGCTTACAATATTCCAGGAAATAGAATAACTTCAGGAAGACCAACACTGCACCCCTAAGACATTTGCAAAAAGAAAGTAATTTATTTTAAAGACTGAAAAATTCTAAATGCAAGAAAACTAATGAGAAATGAGATTCTACATCATGTACTTTAGGTAATGAATCGTAGTTCATCCTGTGGCAAAACACAGAAAGTCATCTCCCACACAAAATCTACATAAACTGTAAAGAAATAGTTGGAAAATTATAGGTCATCACACATAGAAAGACATTGATTAGATCATGCGTCCTGCCCTCACAGCAAGATTTTTGTTTGCTTCTTTAAACAGATTGGAAGGGAAAAGTTGGAAGTGAAGATGCAAAGCAAAACATGATGGAAATTGAACTCTGTATTTGCCTAAGTACTTTTCAGCTTCAAGTACTTTCAGGTAGTTGGAACTTTACAAAAGGATGGGAAGACTTTTCTCAACAAGCTTTTTAGTTCCAGCAGTCTCCCAGCTGCTCATTTAAGAGAGGAGTTAAGGATCAAAATGAAAGCTGATATAAGTTTCATTTAATTTAATGATTGCCTTTCAAGTGCCTGGACCAAAACTGAAATGAAAAGGAATTAGAAGCTTACAGAAATTTAAAAAAAAAAAAAAAAAAGATCCTGACAGTCTGAATAATTTTGGACCATCGGAATCCTGTAACTTCCACAGTCATGCTCCAAACTTTACACCTTTCCAAACAAACCAAAAGTAACACAACGGTTTTAATGGCAACAAAATGCCCCAAAGTATATTTAAAAAAAAAGAAAAACACAGATTTTTCTGCAGGTCACAGATCAAATTTTTCTTTTACAATAGGAAAAAAAATAAAATATTTATTCACCTACTCTATGAGTACAGATGTCATGCTGCTTTTTACAATTCTCCAAATAGGAGCAAATACAGTAGAATATGTATTGCAATATAAATCGCAGGTAGAAGGGAGTGAGTACAAATGTCTAATCAACACTGTAATCAAAGAGTTTGTAAGACACTTTGCCACACAAAAACCTTTAAATATGAGTTACGCAGCAGAACAAGCGCTACTTGTAAGAGCTTGGAAGTAGGATATATTTACTTAAGATTTCCCATCACTTAACTTCAAAGGTAAGTGCTACTGTGGAGCTTAGGATATGGTGAGAATCTTGGATTAAAAAAAGTAAAATGACAAAATTCTAATTTGAAATAAAATATACATACTGAATCTAGTACTAAGGAAGCATCCCATTGGATTTTCTGTCACTAGGTTTTTGGTTTTGCTCTGTTTTCAATTCTCTCAAGTTACACACTTGAAAAAATTCAACAAAACCCCAGAAGAACAACAGCATTCAACCCTGCTGATATCACAGCCTCTACAAGTACAAACCAATTTAGCAGAATACCTATTTCCTCAGGCTGAAATCATAAAAGGTATTATGACTTCTCTGCAATGTAAATTCCTCCCCCACCCTCTCCAATCACTTGACCAATGGAATACATGACCCCACTGTGAAATTTATGTTTTCATGAAAATTAAAGGAAGGACAGACCTGAAATTTCTCTTTTGGAATATTCCTTCGAGCTCCTTTTGCTAGAACAAGGGCTTCTTCCACTCTGTGGCTAGCTAGAAGATCCTGAATCTGTTTTTCCAAAGGTAGTGGCACCAAGATATACACACCCTTGTTAGTAGCAACAATCACCTTTCCTGGACAGAACAAACAGATATATTCAATTTACAGCCTCTACAGAAAAAAACAATTTCAGAAACAAACTTTAAGATACACAGTTTAAGATACAAGAACCTAAACAGCGTTAAAGTCCCAATAGTGACCTTTGCTGCTACCACATTTACTAGATAGTACAGTTTACCTATAAATTCCACCTCAGAAATACAGAGGTAACGGTAAATTTATTTCGTCACAACAGATTTTGTTCCACTCTAAGAGAAATTGGCTAGAATTGCTCATGATGAACTAAGCTGGTAAGGCCACTGAAATTATTGCCAGATTCCAGAGAGTAGGAACTTTTAGCTAACAGGTATTTCCCCAGGCTTACATTTAAAAATTTTAAGCTGTACATCAAATCTAGCAAATAATACACAGTTCACAGTGCTAGAGTTTGTAGCTTTTCTGGAAAAAAAAAATGTAGTAGCATAGTATATTCCACACTTAAGACTTCTCAATTGAAGACCAGATCAACAGAAAGTTTTGAGCTTTTTTTGTTTAATTCTATGTGAAAGATCCAATTTTAAACCTCTTACACAGATGTTTTAAAATGTATTATTCTTTTGTATTCCTTTCTAATATGTTAGAATTTTGTCAGGATAGTCAATGGACAAGTATCTGTATGTCACAATTATTGAGTTGTAGCATTAAATTAACATTGCTCCTTTGAAAGAAACAATCAAGTTACGAGAAAAAGCTCTAACTCCATAGACTCCTACCCAACAATTAACTTGACAATTACAGCACATTTAATGAGCATACATTTTGTTAGAAGTGTGGAATTTTGGATTACTGAAGTCTGCAAGGAATGCAACCAGGAAAGCATTTGCAATAAAAGTTTCAACAGTCAACATACTTGTTTAAAAAACAAACCCAAGTGACTGCAGCAGTTGCTCCAGAATTACTGATGTGACAAAGTGTCCTTTTCAATACCTTCAAAGTCCTGTAGAATGTGACCTTCTTTAAAAGGCAGGGTTTGCTTTTGCTGCTGGTCCAGCATGCTGTGCACCGTAATGAACTCATCATCGAGAGCAACCACGTAAGGAAAGCACAAAGCTGCCCCAATCACATTCTCTGACCAGTGCACTGGGGCGCGCTGTGAAATCCCATCTACGGTAGCAAACATGCCTACAAAAAGGGAAAAACAAAAGCTTAGGCTCATGCTAGTTGAAGACTCTTGTTTTCCCAACACAAAGCACAGGTACCAAGGTACAGCAATGGAAAGTTCTCAGAGGAGATGCAGTATCAGGCAGCATGATGACAACACATCACACCTCCCTGGACCTGACAGATACGTTGGTTAATTCAGTTCAATTTTGTTTTTCATTCTCCTTCAGCAGAAGGAGAGACAATGCCAAAAAACTCAGAAGAGATGAATACTGAAACAAACTAGCAAGAACTATTCAAGTTTAGTAAACTGAAGAGCTTTCTTACAGGAATTATGCCACGTAGTTTGAATTCATTTCAGAACAGTAACACTTATCCAGACCCAGGTTTCAAACAATCTTGCCTTAGGAGGAGCTGCAGACCTGCACCACCTGACCTATCTGGCAATGCAGATGTGTTTGTTCTTGTAGTGTCAAACATCTAAAGAGCATTTTAGTGGACACAATTGTTTACTATACTCCTTTGCTTTTGCTACAGCCAAACAAGGGCCCATCTCCTTGGGATGAGTCACTTCCTGTGAAGCATCTGTGTTTTCAATCATCTGAAAAAATGCAGAGGCTGTGCATAAAGCAGCACAGAGTAAAGAGTTTCTATTATCCCAGTGATAACTCCTATGCTGTCTTCAGAATAACCAGATTAAAACTTCAGTTAATTTGCAGGGTGGTTTTTTGTCACTACCTTTCCTTATTTCTATTCTGTCCTCCATTCTTCTCCTAGCTTAACAGATTTTAAATTGCTTTAGGACCACATGCCACTGGTTCTATTCATGCCACTTGGTATTTCCCAGTTCTGAGACATTAATTGAAGAAAAATTCCAGTCACAATTTTCAGGCCTAGTTCAGTAACTATTTACCAGCTAACCCACATTGAAGCATAGTGTAAACTTCTGTTCTAAATATGAATTCATACCCCTTAAAACAAGTATTCTCATGCCATTAAAAAGACATGCCCATGAAAATTGATCTTTGGCAGCAGTGAGCCACTTGACAGCTGGCAGAGTAAGTCTGAGCTCTAAAGAACAGAAGAGATTAAAAGATTATGTTATTCAATTTACAAAATCTCTTCCAAACAAGGATAATGAGGCGAGGCGAGCTGGGTACAAGGACCTTCTTGGAATGAAAAAAAAAAAAAAAAGGAAAATAGAAAACAAAACAGAAGGTTGTAGACTTGTACAGAACTACAATGTAGAGAGTAAGCTTCTGGATTTCTCACAGCAGCTTTCAAATGATCAGCCCTTTCCCCTTGATTAAGGGTTCTTTTTCACTACAATGATCAGCTTTTCAACCAGAGCATCTTACAGAAAATACTTTCTGGGTCATAATGTATAATTCCTAATTTACTCTATAGATGTTGATATTCTTGTGACTCAGAAATAAAATTTTATGTCAGGCAAAATGTACTGTCCGGTTTTAAAGGCTTTCAGTTGTTATTCCACGATATAATCCCATTTCAAAACATGGGAGAAAACCTGTACTAAATACATACTAATCAGTAGTAAACTTAGGGCTTATTATATTTGAAAGACTAATTCTTAGGCTTTTGTATTTCTATGATGTTCTAATACAAATAATTATAAACCCCACATTTTTTAGAATGAAAAAGCTCTTTTTTAGGTAATGTAAAAAATCCTTTATGGAAGTGAGAGGGTATGCATTCAAGTCAGTGTCTCTCTACATCCCTCTGCTTTCAATAGCTGGGGATTCTGTGGCAGAATGACGCATTTTCTGTCTTCATCCAGCTCTCACCTAAGGATAACAATAAACATAACTAACAACCAGGAACCACAGCCTTTTTACAGAACAGGAATGCATTTGATGAAACTTGAGATGAGGCCAGCAATCAATTCCATATTAAAAATCGCACAGGCCACAAAAGTATTACAAAAAGTTACCCAAAACAAAGCTACACTGTTTTCAGCACCAAGAGATACAGAAATGTTTTGTATCATCTGCAAACTTGTTGAAGCTGTGCTCTTCCCTACCAGCCATGTTATTAAAATAATGTTAATATTGACCTCACATTGGCCCCCTGGGGTACAAGACTAGTGACTGGCCTGCAGCTGCACTCTGCACCACTGACTACAAATCTTTCAGCCAAGCTTTCAATCCACCTCAACTGTTCCTCCAGCTCATTTTTCATCCATTTGTCTACAAAGGATGTCATGGCAGAGAGCATCACAGCCTTGCTGAACTTCACAGGATCACTGCTCTCCTCTCACCTGCCAAGCCAGCATCTGATCACAGAAGACACTCAGTCTGGTCAGGCAATTTCCCCTTTTTAAATCCACATGGATTACTTCAAATCACATTTTCGCCTTTTGTATATTTGGAAATAGCTTCCAGGATTTTCCCAGATCACCTTCCTGAGGATCAGAGTATGGCTGGCTGTAGTTCCCTGGTTCCTCTCTCTTGATCACCTATGGCAGGAGTGAAAACATTTGTTTTCTTCCAGTCCTGAGGAACATCCTCTGATCATCGCAACTTTTCAAAGATAATAAAGACTGGCCTCACAATGACATTGACCATCACCCTCAAGCATTCACAGAAGCATCCCATCAGGTCCCATGGATTTGTCTGTCCAGTTTATTTAAATGTTCTGTAACCCGATCCTTCTCTGCTGAGGGCAGGTTTTTGTTGCTCCAGATTTTCCCACTGTTCCTAAGGGCTGACAATTCCTGAAAGGAGGTCATACCAGTAGACTGATGTAAAGAAGACATTAAGCACCTCGGCCTTTTCCATACCCTTTGGCATCAGGTCCTCCACCCCATTTACCAGTGGGCTTCCATTAGCCTTCCTGTGCTGCTGATGTGCTTGAAGCTCTTTTTGTTGCCTTTCACGGTGTTCAGCAGTCAATGCCAGATGGACATTGGCCTCTGCCCTGGTTTTGGATAGAGTTCATTTTCTTCTTAGCAGCTGGTGTTTTGGATTCAGTATGAGAAAAATGTTGATAACACACTGACGTTCAAGAGAGCACACCCCTTCATCAGCTCCTCAGTCACCATCAATGCACTCCAGGAAACACCTGGACTGCTTGTCTCCTGCTGTGCGGCCCCTTTAGCAGGTACTGGAGTGATTCAAGTGCAGACTAAAAACAAGGGCCTGCAAATGTAGATCTTTTCCAGTTACGTAAAGAAGGTCTTACCAACACCTTCTTCCTGATGAAGTGGTCTGTTCCAGCCACTCACCACAATTACCAACCACGCTAGTTTGCTATCTAACCCTAATCCATAAACTATCATCTGCCTCCTCCTTTGTTCCAAGGCACCCCACCACATCTTCCTACTGCTCCCATGTAAAGGATAACCCCCATCTCAGCAGTTAACACATAGCTGTGCTGATTTCCCAGAAAAAGTGAGAGAGGTTTCACTACTATGATGTTTTGTAAAGACTTCTTTCCCTGAATGTGCCTGAAGCAGAACTTCTTCAGCTCTGTTTGCTGCTTAGGAAGTGTCTAATCACACCATCTTGCACGGATTTGTTTGCCAACACAGCCTACCACCATCACCACCACACCTAATCTAAATCCAACTCACCATGTTGCTCAGCCAAGTTGGCAAAAATGCTTTTGCCTCACTTGACCTGGTGGATTCCATCTCTTCCTTAAACAGGGATCCACAATCTTAAAAGACAAACCCCACCACCACAAGCTGTACAATCAGTTGGTGATGTGCACAATCCATGTACTCCTCCTCAAGTTATTTTTCCTTACCAGCAGGATTGATGAGAAAACCCCGATCTCCAGTATGAGGGAGTCTCCCACTACTATTACTTGCTAATTCCTCCTGGTGCTCCTGCATTGTACAGGCTCAGATGATTTGTTGGACAGAACTTCCTGCTTTTCATCTGCTACTGTAAGCACTGAACATATTATATAGATGTAGATCAGCAAGCAGAGAAGGAGAATTCTTCCAATTGTAAGAAGTCACGAGTTTCCAGTGTCGGCCATCACAGAACAGCAGAGACAGCCTGTCCTTCCCCTCTGTACAGCTGGAGGTTGAAGGCTCATGCCTGGGTCCTGGAGAAGATTCAGCTTCCTTTTTGCCATCTCTGGTGCTATGCACTCTGGTGACCTCCTACTGCATCTCATTTACTTGGCAACAGAAATCCTCAACCAAGCACACATCCCCCATGGGCAAGGACACTTTTTGGTCCAGTCTCAGCAAGAGGCAGGAGGCGTTCTGTTCAGCTCAAGGTGAGAGGAGCTGCACACTCCATTGGGAGCTCAGCCTGAGTCGACACCCCAGACCTTTTGGGGCAGTTGTTCCAGCTGGTGCTGGGAAGCATATCCTGTGCCAATATCAAGAAGTGTCTGCTGTAATTTTAAACACCTAATGCCTCTGTGGAGCAGGAAATCTGATCAAAAACATCCAACAAGAGCTTCACCAACTCAAAAACTGAATTTTGGCAAGCAGTTTCATACATATCGAAAAAATTGATTTTCAATTGTAAATTAACTAATTACTGGACAGAATGAAGAAGCACCAAAAATGAAATTCCTCCTCCTTTTGAAAGAATGAGCTAAATACTAACTGCAAGTAAAGACAACAAAGTACCAAATGGCTATGGATCTGCTATGAACAATTCTAACAATCAGTTTAAAATCCAGACTCCAGATAAAGAAAAAGGTTACATACACAATAAACTCAGATGTTTTACTTTGATTATCATTTTGAGCACTTGCTTTTTGCCAATCTGAATTCCAGTCTTAACTCAAAAGGAAATTATTATAAATAAATGTCATTTCAAACACCCTAAAGCCAAATATATTAATGCAGAATATATCCACCTCTGTAAAAGAGGCTGAACTTAGCATAGATGCTCTACTGAGTGCCAAACCAGCATGCCCTAATCAATGAGACATATGAAAGCAAATCACAATCAGAACTGAAGATTTACACCAAGCCTTTTCAAGTCCATTCATTCCACAGCAGAGGCCCACCTGAGATATCAAGATAAACAATGCTTATCTACTATAAAGGTGCCCAAGCATGTTCATAACTTCAAAGAGACAAGTGTTAAAGACAATAGGAATTCTACCAAGGAGGAACAGCAAGATGGATAATACTTAGCCAAAACATGGGGAGGGAATAGAGAACAGGAGACAAAAAAAAGATGAATTAAGCAAGGAAAAACTATACAGTTGATAGCAAACACTCTATAATGTCTCTGAGGCAGTACAAGAAAGAGTTTGCCTGTATCATGAGGAAAAGAGCAGTTTATAGCATGTTTACAGCAGCAGAAGTGCACTTGCTTAAGATCTCCCATACTTGACATTCTAACCCCAGGACATTCTACTTACACAAGGATGTTGGACATAAGTAACCTTCTTTTCATGTATCTCTCTTACAGGACACCAGACAAAAGGAAAAGTCAGACTAAATAAAATTCTGATTTCTAACTAAATACAATTATGCTTTTGAAATTGTAGTCTTTAGAAAAAGAGAAATTACTTAAACAGAATCTGGTTTGACAAACCTAAAAAAAATTTAAAAATGGAAGTAAGAATGGAATCTTCTTAGAAAATCAGCCAATTCACAAATTTTAACTTCCCTAGCACTACTAAAACAGGTAATGTCCACAAATATATGTCCATATTTAAAACAACTAAGAGCTTTAATACGACGTGGGCAGCCAAAATGACTTAGAAAAGCCCTGTATCTGAAAAAAACCCCAAGTTCATCTTGGAACATCTTTAACTCACACGAACTCAAATTCTACTGAGAGTCTACTTCTTTGAAGAAAAGCTGGTGAGTTGATGTACATCTTCCATTCTGGTCATGAAGCAAAACTTCAATACAAGCAACTGATTTTCTTTGGAATTTATATTGCACACTAGGTTTTCTTTGGAATTTGTATTAAAAAGCCAAAATCCAAATTAAGAATCTAAATAGCTGTGAATTTTGTGTCATGCTATTCCTAATGTTTCTGGGAAAATACATAAACCACATCTCCTGAAAGGAGAGTCATATGGCAAACAGCATGAAAGCCTTCTGCCTGTGGTCTGTCAGCTCTGGGATATCGCAGCTTTTCCAAAAAAAGCTCACAATTACCGACCTCACACCATATTGTTGATTTAGACAGATTACAGTAGTCCTTACAGTCATGTCTTTGACAAGAGCATGATTTCATATGATCTAACTTTAGTTCTGCAACACTTAAACTATCTGTAACACAGAGTTGAAAAATACTATTTAAAAAATGAAGCAAATGGGAACATTAAAACTAGCAGTATCTGATAACATCTACAGTTAGGACAGCATTTACTGTTACAGGAGTTAGGATGCAGCTTTCTTCCACTAAAATTTCTTACTAACACTGTAGTACAACATATCTACTTGTGAATCTGTTAAAATCTATAAAATATACTTCATATGAGCTCCTCTGAATAGCAACTGACAAAAAAATTAACTCATCTACACTAACATAACAATTTTGTAGCAATGTGGGGCTCCACAAACCCAGTCCCCCCAGTCACAACAGACTGTCTATCAATCTCTGAAGTTTCACTTGGTACCCAAGGATTTTTTTACTAAGGGCTGCAAGATACAATGAAATGAAGCTTTCCACACACATGATTAAAATAAAAATAATCATAGATTTTTGTGCATTAAAAAACCACTTAGTGTGTTTTTTATAGTTATCACAGTACTATAGAGTTATAGCAGTACTAAGTACCAAAAATTTACCATCTCCCTTTTTATCTCAACATTCCAATACAGACCTGTGAAGGAAAGCATCATTATTATGCATAACACTTCATTAGTAAAGCTTTGATTCAGAAATTCAGAGAAATTAAGAGAAGTTAAAAAAAACTGCAAAAAATTAAAATCCTTAATCTCACCTAGGCCTCCAGGGCCAGCCAACAGAAATTCTTGTCTGCCTATCCTTTTCACAATTGGCCGTTTCTCATCACTGCAATAAGGAAATAGGTCCTGGGAGACACCAGTATTGTAATTCAAAATTATATATTGTGTCGTAAGGGCAAGGCATAAGTAGTAGCCATCTACAGCCACAGCACAGGGTTGTTCTGGAGTAAACACTTCCTTCACTATCTGGACTCTGTCTTCAAACACCATGAACATTTGAATGGTCCGACGCTTGACCGAGATAATGCAAACTTCAACGCAGAAGGGATCCCCACTCACAGGGTTTTCATTCAGCGTGAACGTCACAGCTCCTTTGATCCTAGCACCAGTGGGGACAGGTTCCAAGTTGATCATGTTCACTAGCGTTATCGTGTTGTCACAAAGCACAAGCAGTCTGGTGAGGGCAGAGGCTGCTTTCAACTCGCTCACAGGCTTCTTCAAGCCCAGGTATTTATGTAGTTGCTTGGTGGCAGCAAAAGTTATTTTTCCAGCTGTCGATACCTTTTCATCCAACAGAAAGTGATAGATAAAGCAGTCATTGGTTCCAATATAGAGGTTCTTCCCACAACACTCAATGCATTCGATGTTGATGTAATTTTTGTCTCCCATTAGCATCTCCTGCTCAACAGCAGAAACGAGCTTGAAAGCTTTAACGCTCATTGTGTCTTCTGGGTGATCTAATTAAAGAGAAAAAAACACTACTATTTACCTCTGCACATAGAATCAAGTATCAGAGGTAGCAATTTAGCATTCATCAGCACAAAAACTTAACTACTGCATTTTTAATAGTCTATACTCTATTTCCAACCCAACTAAACGAGCCAGCACAAGCATATTAATAACCACAGAAATTAACTAAATTGTATGCTTCCACTTCTAACCTATTCCAAAACAGATTCACAACAGCACCCAGCTATTCTGAAGTGATGCTTTCTCCACAAGTAACCAGCATGTTACTGGCTCTCTCAGACACTCTGGCACTACAAGAGGTTATTGCCAGTACTAAGCGACTTATAAACCTGTCATGCACAGGTTTCTATCACCTGTACACCAAAACAGACAAGCTTCAGGTCTTAGATTTCCTGTGAGGCTGCAAGGCATTTAGTGCTACTAGTTAACACATCATGTTGCTTTACACTCCATTGCAGGCCTATTAATACACAGTCTTTTCACAAAATATCACAGGTATATTCCATTTTAACACATATTTTACATTCCTTACTCTCCAGCAATCAGAAATACATACTTCCCAAGCCAGTTAAATAATAACTTAATCAAGGTATCATCCAACTCATAATAAAAGTTGTTGGTTTGTAGCTTGTTTGGGTTTTTTTTAAATATCTGCAGATTGCATGGCCCATAAAGCATTCATTAAGCTCAAGATGCAGTATCACAGAAATTCAGAGTGTTTCTGTTCTCCACTACTACAATCATTCCAAAAGTCTGTCTTTAAGTGCTAGGCAGCACTTCTAATATTTATTCTACAAACTATACCTACCCTTCTGCAATCAAGCACTGTCAAGGGAGAGATGCAATTTATGAAGCAGATAATAGTGTTTTAAAAACAGTCCATGCAATTTTATTATACTCCAGACTTGTGTTATTTTTATAAGAAACCAGCAGACAACTGTGCTCAACACTCCAAAGAAGAGCAGATGAGAAACTGTTGACCTTGTTTAATCACCTTTTAATTTGTCATGACTGGTCTGTAATGGTCACTTAGCCAACACAGGTGAAGACACAACACTAAACATCTCGAACACATACAGTTACTCCTAGTTCACGGTACAATGGTGATACAAAACATCAAATGAAATCTCTGTGGACCAGCAGAGAAACCAACATCAACAAAATACTCCTGTGAACAAAACTGAAACTAAACACAGTCAAAACAAATTTAGTTTCCAATTATTACATCTAACAAAACCCTTTGTTTTTGCATGAGAACATTAAAACCATGGTAAAAAAAGTCCATTATTGAGTGAGAAAAGGCAAGGTACACAACTTGCAGGTAGCCATGAAATAAAATTATATAAAACTAAGATTATGGCTAGAAGCAAACCACATTACCAAGATACAGTAGTAAGCATTAATGCCAAATACTTCAGAGTTCGTTTTTTGGTTTTTTTTCAGAAGTTAAAAAGACTTTAGTTTGGGCTTCCATGACATTTTCAAGTTCCATCCTCACCTGGAGTGTAAATTACTGTTATGACCTTCAACAAAAAAGACCCCAACCAAACAAACCCAGGAAGCACTAGAGAAACAGCCAAAGGTTAAATGGTAATGCAAGTCTGGCAACACAGTCATGTACCCTCCAACATGATCAAAAGAAACTCAGCATTTTAAGTTAGAGAGAGCTGTCCAAAGGTTGACTGCCAAAACAAACCCAGCAGTTCTTAAGAGCCTGTGTGTAGCCTGAAGTGATAAACTACTGTCTGCAGAGGTCAGGCAGCTTTCATACCTGAGGTTGCCAAGGACTTAATTAATGTTCCTGAAGCCCAAAGTAAAAATGTTAATGTGTGCCACTGAGAGAAATGCCGAATTTTGCTCCTGACCAAGATGTGTTAAAAAGTCCAAACAAATTTCCTAAATGAAAGTAGATGAAAAGTAAAAGTACGAAAGAACTCTTAACAGATACATGACTCCTGAACAGAAAAAACAAAAGATCCATAGTACTACGTAAGTCTGGTAACAAAGAAATAAATACATCCGTTCTAGAAAAAAAAAAGCTGCGAGAAAAAGCTTCGAGGAACAAACAATGCCAGCACTCATGACCTGGATGCAACTTCTTTTTTAGCATTTATCTTGTTCTCATTTATGAAACCTTAGGGGCCTGTGAGAACTGTAAAGGAACAGGTTCTGCAGAATATGCAGTTCCTTTGAAGTGGAAGAGGCCACCCCATAGTTACAGATAGTGTTTTTTATAGTACATTTAGATGTTCAGAATTCCGGAAAACAAGACAATGGGAATGTTTTGCTGTCAAAGAAAAATAAAGCAACAGTCAAGAAAATTATCAGTCTAGCAGACACTGATTTTTAAGCGTAATAATAACCCCGCACGCACTCATTTCCTGCAAGAAGTGGGAAGCAGCTCTCCCCCGCTCCAGTTAAGCAATAACCTTGCACTACATTGTGCTGGCCCCTGCCTAGGAGAGCAACACCCTGCCTCCCTCACCTCCGCACCGCTCCCTCACCAGCACTCCTACACCCTGTGCGGGCTCTAATTAACCTGTGGATACTATTTTCCCGAGCCGAGGAGCCCCCGGGAGGACAGGGATGCGCTGCCCGTCCCCTCACAGACACCGCGCGCAGCCAGGCCCGCCNCCGGTGCGGCGCCGGCCCCGCCCCGAGCCCGCGTCACCGGCCCGGGGAGCGGGGGAGGCCGCGTCCGGTCACGTGCGGGAGAGCCCGCCTTCACCGGCCGGGAAACGCCCAAAGGGCTCCTCAGGTAGCTCTACAACTTTGCATCCAACAGAGGAGACTAATACACATATATATGTATATCTATATACAAATAATATATTTAATATTTGTAATAGAGACATAAGACAGTCCAAAGCCTTGGGATTATTGGATTTAATAACAGCTCTAGTCTAAGTCTCATATCTATTATAAGAGACTTACAATAATGCTATTTGTATCTAGTATATTGTATATTATATAAGTCTCATGTATTAAAGGAGATTTATACGATTACTATTATTTATATATATATAACTCTCAACTATTATATGTTAAAAAGATAAATTACTTGTTGATAGAATTGCCTTGTTAAAGTTTAGAGCTTGGCATGCCTCAGTGACCTAGGAGGAGGTTAGCAAAGCTTGGGGAGAAGGATGAGCTACTGATAGTGGACACAAAGAATGCAGACTTGATGTGCTACAAATATATTTGGCAGAATTGCCAAGATAAGGAAGAAACTAACAAAGCCTGCTCAACAACTCTGCTGAAATCAGCTCTCACTGGGTAAAGAGTAATTCCGGCAGCGGCAGAGCTACGATCACTGACTCACGGCCACTGACCCAAGAAACCCACTGGCTCAAGCGAAGAGAAAGACTGAGCATGCAGCTAATTAGCATGAGAAGGAATCATTAACCAATAACTAATTAATAAAAGAACTATGTAATTCATAGCCAATGAACATTAATGCCTTTGCTTGCTAATATATATAAATAATGAGAAGTTTTGATGGTCGTCATGCTGGCTTTGTGGATTTGCTACCCAGCACGCCTTTCTGCACAGAACTCTAAATAATTCAAATATCTCAATTCTCTCTGTGGATTGGCATCTTGCACACTGGGTGAAAGAAGCTACTTTGGGAAAACACATACAGCTACTGAACATATACAGCTAAAGAGGAATGTATCAGAACTGATGTAAAGCATTCTTTTTCTAATTTTAAAATCTTAAAAAGAAAAATAAGGGGAAATGGTTCCTGGTATCATTTATTTAAAATTACCCTATTGCATTAACAAAAAAAAAATACCCAAAAAATCTCTGCTACAAAATGCAATAGGATCATTCAACAAATCTATGAAAGCAATATAGCTTATTAAAATTCTATTATTTTTACAGCAATTGGAAAAGAAACGTTACATTTTTATCAGACTGTTTACATTTCAACCCTATCAGAACTTTATTGTGAGAGGACATGCTCTGGTTAACCAAAGAGGAACTATAATTTTGGGTACAAATGCATACAAAGTAAATAGTAACATAAGAAAATCACAGGGTAAAAATCTTGATCAGCACAACTAATTTCCTTAGCAAGGATATGTTTCTGTGAGGACAGAACTTATGAAGTACTTTAGAAAGAGGGAGATGATCCATGTAATTTAGAAGAAAGTAATTTCATTCACTGAAATAAGCACCAAAATGCAGGCTGAACATTCACCCTAGAAGCTATATTCAGTTACAAGATCGCTTGAGTTCAGTTGATTTTGTGACATAATTGGCTGAACTGAGAAATGAATGAGAAAATGAAAATAGAACTAGTCTATAGTTGTGTGCCTACTGGGCACACAACTATAAAGTCAGGGCTTTGGGCTGTTGGCAGCGCTGCCACCCAGCCTGCGCTTCCCGTTGGATGCAGCTTCCCTGAAGAGGAAGAGCACAAGGGAGCAAATTGTATATACTGCCAGAAGACGCTTTTGAGGAAGCCGTATGACATAATGTTACTACTTACTTGTACACTTAAATGATTTTTAAATATTGAAAATTTGAATTTATGCCGTTTGAAGTGCTGCATGAATGTAGCTATAATGTGGCATACACAGTCGTGTATCTGCAGCCCTTCCACGTGGATGTACTTTTATTATGTTACATTGTTGCCTGTGCCTTGTAATTCTGTAAAATGCATCAAGACCTTCAAATTATCTTGTAATTTTATGTTGTAACAACTATATAGTTATTTACTCGTGTAACCATTTGTAATTCCCTATTCTTCTTTTAAACATGTAAGCGGGTGACAAACTCCAATGGGCAGGCAGCTATTGTTCTTTGGAATTACAAAGCAACTTTTGTTACTGCATATCAAGCGGCGTTAACCAGTGTGTGTTGCAACTATGGGCAGGACGGAGATCCTGTTTAATTCCGTAGCCAAGTTCCGGCATGCAGCACCACTAAGAGTTCATACTCTTCTACGCTGACTGAATGACAATAAAATAGATGTTCTCCCGGTGCAATGCTATCAGCTGGGGGGTGACCTCACCTTATCAGCAACACCTCCCTCAAGGGCAGAGAAGCCTTGCAGAGAAACCCAGACAAATCAGAGAGCTGTGCAATCACCAGCTGTATGAAGTTTAACATGGGCAAGTGCTGGATTCTGCACCTGGGATGGGACAACCCTGGATGTATGGAGAGACTGGGGAGCAAGAGGCTGGAGAGCAGTGCCATGGAAAGACCCCTGGGGGTCCTGGTCCATGGCAACCTGAACATGAGTCAGCAGTGCCCTGGCAGCCAGGAGGGCCAACCCTGTCCTGGGGGGCATCAGGCACAGCATCGCCAGCCGGGCAAGGGAGGGGATTGTCCCGCTCTGCTCTGCACTGGGGCGGCCTCACCTCGAGTCCCCTGTGCAGTTTTGGGTGCCACAATATAAAAAAGACATAAAACTATCGGAACGCATCCAAAGCAGGGCCACGACCGTGGTGAAGGGCTTTGAAGGGGAGCCGTGCGAGGAGCGGCTGAGGTCACTTGGTCTGTTGGGCCTGGAGGAGACTGAGGGGAAAGCTCATCGCAGTCTCCAGGTTCCTCATGAGGGGCAGTGCAGGGGCGGACACTGATCTCATCTCTGTGAGGACCAGTGACAGGACCCAAGGGAACGGCTTGAAGCCGTATCAGGGGAGGCTTAAGCTGGATATCAGGAAAAGGTTCTTTACCAAAGGGTGGTCAGGCACTGGAACAGCCTCTCCACGGAACTGGTCACAGCACCAAGCCTGACAGATTTCAAGAAGCATTTGGAAAACGCTCTCAGACATATGGTGTAATACTTGGGGCTGTCCCGTGTAGGGCCAGGAGCTGGACTTCGATGATCCTTGCGAGTCCCTTCCAACTCAGGATATTCTGTGGGATTCTGTGCATTTCTCCTGACCCCGCTGTCCCGCCCCGGGCCCCGCTCCCGCCTGTGACACCGCCCCGCCGCGCGGCCGCTCTGGAAACGCGTTTCCGTCCCCGCGCGGGATTGTGGGAGTCCGGGAAGGGGCCGCCGGGGGAGGAAGATGGCGGCGCAGGGAAGGCGAGGGGCGGGCGGCGGCGAGGAGCGGGAGTCTGGGCACTCGGAGTCGGAGCTGCTGCTGCTGCACCCGGAGCTACTCTCGGAGGAATTCCTGCGGCTCACCCTGGAGCAGGTGCGTCCGTGGGGCCGGGCCGGGCGGAGCGGCGGCCCCTGAGGCGGGGCGAGGAGAGTCACGGCGCTCAGGGGAAAACAGGCACCAAGTCGGTGCGCTGGACACCACGAACTTGCAGAGAGGAGGCCCTGGCGCGGGAGATGTCTCCGTGTTTGCAAAGGGTCTGCGTTTGAACATCGAGGCTGCTAAAGAGCAGTTTGCCCAAATCGAGACAGTGTCTGCATACAGTTAAACTAGGGGTGGAAGGATGAGCTTTGCATTAAAAGTTGCCGCGTCCGTACCCAGTTTATCCTGCTCTAGAAGACCCTGCCTTGGCAGGTCGGTTGGACTAGAAGATGTCCAGAGGTCCCTTCCAACCCTAATAATTCTGTGATTCTGTGAATTAAAGAAATGCAGCCTATGTAATCAGTCAAGCTAAAGCTTAACTATGCAAACATTATGTTCATTAATACGTGAAAATTGGAAAAAAATGAGTTTGAAAGTGAGTTATAAGCAGTTTAGGACCATAGAAAGCTTTAGCTGATGTTGTTTGGAATACTAGTTACCGCCCTGGCTGAAAATTTCAGGTGCATGAAACAATAGTAATCAAAGTTTCAGGGCTTTGTATAAGCTCAAAGAATTTTCAAATACTTTTGTCCATGGAGCTTGTATGGACAAGTTTCAGGCCAGCATCAAATGTCATGAAGTGTTGCCAGTACCAGTAGTGGCAGAGGCTTGACCTGCTCTCGGTGACCTCGATTTGTAGGATGTTAGTGGAGTTTTTCTTCTCTTTCCATAAATATGACTTGAGGTAACAAGAAACGTTCACAACCCATTGCACGATTAGAAAGAAAACTGGTGTTCCAACTGATGGTTCCTAGAATCATGGAATAGCTAGGGTTGGAAGGGACCTCTGGAGATCATCTTGTCCAGCCTCCCCTTCCAAGGGAGGGTCAGCAAGAGCAGGGGACACAGGAACACATCCAGCTGGGTTTTGAATGTCTCCAGAAAGGGAGACTCCATGACCTCCCTGGGCAGCCTGTTCCAGTGCTCTGCCATCCTCAGCGTAAGGAAGTTCTTCCTCATGTTGGGATAAAACTTATCTCCATTATTCTTTGGGAGCTGGGAAAGAAAGTGCAGCTCTACATCTGTAAGTTTGACTTGCATTACATTCTAGTTGTCTGTTTTCTAGGAGTGTGAAGATGAGCTCTGGTATTGTAGTTGGATTCAGGGAAGTGTGTTTAAGGGTGCATGAAAACATCGGTCATCAACAGTATGTCTGTCATAACTTTTCCCATTTTTGGCTGCTGTTTTCCTTGGGGAAACTTGCAGAATTTTGGGTCGAGAGGGGCTGCAGAGCTGACCTGTGTGGGCAAAGGTGAATAACTGCCCAGTGCTGGTCACAGCTGGATCCACATGTCTCTCACACTGTCGAAGAAAGCAGCTCATCACACCCCAGAATCTGAAGCAGAGCTGCTCGTGGCACGTGTGCTCAAATGCACTTAAAGAGCAGCAGACACTGGGAGCAGGAGACTCCAAAGGACTCATGGGAAGAGGCACATGAGGAGACATGTGAAGAAATGCACTTGCAGGTGGTGGAAAAAGAAACCACTATGCACTTACCAAAACATCCCGTGTTTCCCATTGCCTCACTGAAGGGATGGACTGAGTGTAATCCACACAGAAAATGAAGGAAGTTGATAGTCGGAGGGTAGGAGACCAGGCTCTTGTTGGCACTGGGCAGTTCACGGCCTCTCCAAACCGATCACCCCAGCCACCCCCTCATTTCTGGAGCCCTGGCCCAATGCAATACTTCACAGTGGATTTTGAAATAAGACATTGTGCCACTCAGATGGTTGAATAATGAATTTGCCATAAAAATAACAACTTTTTTTCTGTTCTCCACAGAAAAATATATTAGTCGAAAGTGATGTAAAGATGGACAAAGATGGGCTCACTGATCTCTATATTCAACATGCCATTCCCCTGCCTCAGCGTGACTTGCCAAAAAGTAGATGGGGGAAAATGATGGAAAAGAAAAGACAGCAAAATGACTTGAAAAGTGAGAATAAAAGGTAATTTATCTTTATTGGGCCAGACTTGGACAATTTAGGACAATGCATTTAGTTTAATCTTTGCCTGATTAATGAAGCTGGTACAGCTTTTGGGCATTGTTACAGTTTACAGAGAATGCTGTGTTGGATTGCTTGTGTCAGAAGTGTTAGATTCTACTACTGCAAAAATAGGAAAAAAGAGAAGATAATTTTTTTTTCTTTTGTCATCTAAATGTTATTAATGCTGTCTAGCTTATAGTGCTTCTTTTCACAGAGCCATGGAATGGTTTGGGTTGGAAGGGACCTTTGATGGTCACTAGTCCAACCCTCCTGCAGTGAGCAGGGACATCTTCAACTCTGTCAGGTTGCTCATAGCCCTGTCCAATCTGATCTTGACTGTTTCCAGACATGGGACATCTGCCACTTCTTTGGGCAACCTGTTCCAGTGTTTTGCCATCCTCCTTGTAAAAAACATCTTCCTTATATCTAATCTAAATCGACCCTTTTGTAGTTTCAAACTATTACCCCTTGCCCTATCACTACAGACCCCAGAGCCATCTTTCTAATATGTCCCCTTTAAGTACTGAAAGGCTGCAGTAAGGTCTTCCTGGGGCTTTCTCTTCTCCAGGATGAGCAACCCGAACTCTCTCAAGCCTTTCCTTATCATTTATATGAACCTCCTCTGGACCTGCTCCAACAGGTCCATGTCTTTCCTATGCTGAGGGCTCCAGATCTGGATGCAGCACTTCAGGTGGGGTCTCACCAGAGCAGAGCAGGGGGACAGAATCACTTCCCTTGACCTGCTGGCCACACTTTGGACATGGTTGCCTTTCTGGACTGCAAGCACACGTTGCTGGCTCATGTCCAGCCTCTCATCCACCAGTATCCCCAAGTCCTTCTCAGCAGGGCTGCTCTCAATCCCTTCACCTCCAGGCAATTGGCATTGTTCCTTCATCCCCCAGGTGTGTTGATAATGAGTTATTGGTACATTTCAAGGTACTTTATAATGAAGAGAAAGGAAATATTTTTTGCTCCACTGTATAACTGCTAATTAATAATTGTGTTTGCAGTGTTTAAGGAAAGTATTAAAAGCATATTTAACTATGCTTGCTCCTGGACAGGGGTGGCCTGCTCTAGGGTGAGGGGTGCATGCTGCAGCAATTTTGTGTGTCTTTCAAAACTAGCATTTGCTTTCTGAGAGAAATGTTCTGCCTTGTTTTAAAAATCTTTCTGTTTGTATTTGCTCAGAAAGCAGAATCTTCCTCAAAAGTTTGTTTTACTGAATCTCTTCACTCAACCTTCCCCCTGCCCAAGACTTTGACTTTTTCATGTGATATGCATGAGTGCTGTTCTGATACGTTCAGCAGTAAGTGTGAAGGAAAGGTGGATGGAAATTCCTGTAGTTTTTCAGTATTACACCTTGTTGAAGTCTTGAGTCTCTTTTTGCTTTACTGAGGTTTCTAACTGTGAAAAGCTAAACAAATTCTGTCAAGTGATTTGGGGTTTTTTTTAGTTTTTTTTAGTTTTTTGAAATTGTAGCAGTGGCTAGAACACTGAGCTATCTTATATCAGGTTTATTGTCCATGTGCATAAGAAATTATAGTACCTCAGTCTGTTTACATGTGTGGACTTGAGGATGGAAGTGTGAGGTTAGTGTTTGGGTAGGAAACTGTTGGTGTGCTGAAATAGGTGCAAAAGACCTTTTTATCAAAGATGAAGATGGCAGGCTGGACGTTTTTGAGCAAAAGTGGCAATGTGAATTTTTAGATGCGAGGATGGCTTAATCCAGAGTTTATATGTATGGTAAGTTTAGGGGCTCTTATTTTGGTACACTAAAATGCAATAATAGTTAAACCTAGGCAGTATTTGCTGGAAAAACAGTAGGTTTGAGGAGATAAGTTTAATCTACCAGTCTGCTGCTCTCTACCAGTTGTTCTTTGTACTTAACATCTAGCACACTAGACTTAGTCTTTTGCTCTGTTTTTAGACCCTCTTAGGATTTTCCAGCAGTTACTGTTTTTGCTTTTATTACCTCTTTCATATTTAACAAATGCACTGGCAAAAACCGTATAGGAAAGTTAATCTTTTACTGCTAGTATTACTAACCCTAAAGGAATGAAGGAACTTCAATTGTCTTTTTGGATATTAAAATATTACACTTTTCCTCATAGTTGAGTGCACCACTTAGACGGAACGGACACAATGCCACTGTGCAGAGGAGGAAGTAGAACTTGGTGTTCTTGTTTCTAAAAACAAAACCAAATGCCTAGGTATTTTGAGGCTGTAAGTTGTGTACAAGCCAGAGATGGGAGCTCAGTGTGCTGTTAGTTCAGTTTAGAAATCAGATAAACTGATGGATTGTATGAACAACAGGAGCTCTCTGTGGAAAGCACAGCTTTACAGTATGCACTGGAATTAGTATGAGGCTTGGAGACTTGATCAGCACAGCTCAGTAGCAGTTGCAGTAGTAGTTACAGATAGGAGATAAAAACACGTTGAAATTTAAAAGTCAGTGTTGAATACTGCATTTAGTTTTAATGCTGGTGATTAATGTTGTGTTCTAGAGCACTTGCTGTATATCAGCTGAGTTGAAGTAATGTGTTAATACCTCAGTAACAGAGCTAAATATCTGAGGTTACACATGGTGGTTTATGCATCTCATTACTGAATATTTGAGCTTGCAGGCAACTATACCAAATAAAACAAGCACAGTCTATCCAATTTCAAATAGTGTTTGTGTTCAGGGATGGTTAATTTTGTAGATCTGCAAGATCATCTTGCCTACTGGAAGAAAGAGGATAGTATGAATCTCAGAGTGTATGTGTAGTTTCTGGAGTGCCGTCATATCTGAAGACTCACTGTGAATGCTCAGTCTCCAGGAGCACTGCGCTGTGCATGCTTAGAGTGTGGTCTTGGTAGGGCTCATTATTTCTGCTCAGTCACCTGAGAGGCCACTTCAGTGTCCCCTGAGAACTGCTAATGTGCTGATAATACTGAGTTCAGGGTAAAACATTGTATTTCTGAGCAGTGTCAGATCTTCACAGTAAGGGTGAACACACCTGCCTGTTTTGGTAACAGGCAAATATTTGGGATAATCAGGGTGTGGAGCTAAAACCTACATTTCTCTCTGGTTTTGGGTTGCTACCTTAAGTTCTAGACTAAGCTAGACAAAATTAGGAGCATTTTTCATTAAGTCGTCCTAATAATTGGGAGTTGCCCAGAGGCCATCTTGGCTACATGAGTAATCACGTGAGCAGAAACCCAGATTGCTCATGTCATGAAGCTTTTGATTCCTCTAGTAAATCTTGTATTCTTTACCATGCACTACAAAGTAAACAGCAGGATTAGAGCATGCCCTCCATCCAGCCCAGTCCAAAGTGTGGGTAGAACATTTCTCTAGGGTGTAGATGTACACTGAAATACAAGTTTCACAGAGGGTGTCTTGCAGAAGGGAACACAATCCCAAAATGGTTCATTTCAGCACCAGCATCCTCCCTCAGAAGAGTGTTAGCTAATATGAGTCCTACTCTGAAGCTCTTAAACTGCCTTTACTTAATATAAACAAAGCAAATGTCACACCCAAGGTTCTGTGGTGTTCTGTGAGACATGTGTCTAAAATTTGGATGTGACAGTTCTTGATGGGACAGCATCCAAATTCTTCTGGAACTTTCCCAAAGTGTTTCTCTGGGAACATTATCTGTACTGTAGCATGTGGTCATTTGTACAAGTGCTACAATTCTAAAATTCAGTTTAGAATAGATAACAATCCTAGAATTTTAGTTAGTTCCTAATTTGCCACTCTTCACCAATCTGAATATATAAAAAACCCCAATCTCCATAGGAAAAGCAGACTGATTTTGTTAAGGTAGGTGACTAAAAAAAAGTCTGACTAAGGGCTGAGCTTCTTCTTGCTTTATGAGCTGTGACTAGTTTCATCTTTTTAAAGAACCCCTTGATTTTGACAGAAATTGTGCAAGCAATTTCTTAATATGTGAGGATTATCAGCAGCTACTAATCTAATGTTGTTCCAGGTCCAACTGATTGAGTCTCTGCTTGTGGCTTAATTTAAAGTCTGTTGAGATACCTAACATCAATATTGTCAGATTCATTAACTGCAAATTAATGGATATATTCATTTGTTGCAAACACTGTGTTCTACTTTTATTCATCTGTTTAGAACGAGATGACTGAAGAGTCAGTGTACACTGAAAACTGAAGTTTCTAATCAGGAATATTATATACCTTAATGGTGGTTTGGGTTTTTTATTTGTTAAATCTGCACTTTCCAAACACTTTCTCTTTGTCATTCTTGAGCATTGCTTTTTTAAAGCTCTGAATTCATATAGCCTGAGTTATGTTAACTTGTACTTTATTTTTTCTCAGTAAAGATGTTTTCTGGTAATACTGTTTCGATATTAGCTTGACAGTATTCCTTTTCATGAACCAGTGGTTACTAAACTGGCCAGCTCTGACTACACATAGGCTTAAAGGCACAAACTATTGAAAAAAAAGTCATTGAATCCACTTAGAGTTCCTGTTCAAAGACAACTTCTTTTTTAAAATTGTGCTTTTTTTGCTTAATGTTTTTATTCCTTGACTAACAATCTTTTGGATTTACCTTAACATTATGACTTTGAATAAGAGTGGAAACAGGGAAATTTAGAAGTATCAGAATATGAGATGCTGTTCTTGTAGGTAAGGCAGCACACACATTCTCAGATACTCATCTGCTGAAATACTTAACGCTTATTATCTCTGTAGTTACTCTGGAATAGCTACAGTAGTATAAGCATAGAGCCTTTTGTTGTACAGCTGTAATTGTCTGCTTAGGCAGTTCCTCACACAACTCTTTTTGCTGAGGAACACTGGTCTTCACACAGCCCCCTGTGCCTTTATATTTTGGAAGTGACTTTTACTGCTTTTTATTTTTATTTAAGCATATGTGAGTGTATGTAAATATATTTATTTTTATTTAAGTTTGGAGCATCTTAGAGTTTAATATTGGTATTTTGAGTATGTTTACTTTAGACAAGATAAAATTCATTTTCACTACTCATGTCATGGATGTGCTGTTTTTCAATCGTCTAACCTGTGTTTCTGAGAACTTTATGCTTTGTATTTTCAGTGTTACAACAGTGGAAGGTTTAAGGAAACGGCCATTAATTGTATTTGATGGCAATTCAACAAGTACAAGCATAAAGGTGAAGAAGACAGAGAATGGAACTGCCGATCGCTTGAAGCCTCCTCCAGCTGGAAGCACCACCAACACAGTTAGAAGATTATCAGTTCCTTCAAATGCCTCAACATACATTTCAGCCTCCAGTTTGTCAGAGGACACTAAGCTGGGAATAAGGAATAATGAGGCTAAGCAGAACAATATTTCAAAGACTGACAGCAGTGTGTTGACTAGTCTGAAGGTTTACCCTTTGTCTCCAATAGCAGGAACTACTGTTGTGAAGTTAAAGAGGTCTGTTCCGAAAGAGGAATCCGATTTGCCGGTATGTTTGTGCATTATCTTGTTTTGCAGCTTTTTTTAAATTGAGATTTACAGGAGCCAAAGTTAGGACGGTTTTATTTTAGAGTAACAGTAGAATATTTAGAAACAGACAAAAGTGTAGCTAGTTTGGGAAATATCAGAAGGAAGGAAATTTGTACTTGCCCATAGGGAACTTCTGTGTGAGAGATGCAACTCTACAGAAAACATGCTTGTAATTTTAAAATGAGTAAGTGAGTAATACTTAAGGTGGTGCTGATAGCAGTCAAAATACAAACTAGTTCTACTGGTAGGTCTGAGAGAAAAAACAAGTACTGTAGAAGAATATGAAAGCAGCCACCACAGGAGGACAAGTGATTTGTTTTCTCTAGCAGGGAAGAAAAAATTAAGTGATTTGTAGCAATCTCACTTGAATGGTTGAGTAGGGCAAGCTTTCATTTGTCAAAGTAAAGGAAGCGATGTTTCAGGAACTGGAGTGAGATACTTGGAGCCATAGAATGTATCCTTAGAGGAAGAATGCCATCTGTTTTAAATCTCATGTAGCAATTTGCAAGCTAGAGGAAGGAGCTGGCTGTGTAAATCTGGAGAGTGCTGAGGTTGTGGGTCTGAATGAGAAGCCATAACAGCAAATCAATATCAGTCGAGGTGAGAGGCCAAAGGTTGAGTGCTCGCTTTGAGACGTGGAATCCTAATCTGGTACCTGGGCTTCTGAAAGGCTGTGAGAAAGATGTGCTGAGATCTTGGACACAAGGGTGCTATTCTCACCTAGAAGTCTGATGAGTGAGTTGTTAACCATAAAGATAAATAGTCGCCTTATTTCTGCAAGTTGGATTTGGCTGCAAATGAATTTTCTGTGTTTAAGAGAACTGCACTACAGATGAGGGTGGTGAGCCTAAATGATGAGTGTAGAGCTAAGGCAGGATATGTGAATTCATCAAGGCATATCTCTGAAGGTGTAGGTAATGGTGCTGGGTGTAGCTGCCAGATGGGAACACAGAACAGTGTTGGTTTTGATAGTGGTGCAATTAGTCTTAAAGGGCTTGCTGGTGAGCAAAGAGCAATGGGCCATCTCTTAAAAACATGCCACGATATAGGAATAGATCTTAACACTTGTGTTGTATTCCTTCATGATACAAATGACGGAGTTTTCTCATTTCCACTGGAATACGGGAGTGTCTGGAATAAGTCTGGGCTTCAAATGAAGAAATAGAAATAGCTGTTCTCAGTTGAACTGCAGGGGGAGCTTTAGATATGCAGCATGCAGTTACATTGATTACAATTTTCCCAAGACATTAGACTGCACTTCTGTTTTCTCAATATTGCTTTATGAAAGGCTTTTTATTAATATCTTTTAAAAAAATCCTTTAATGAAAGAATGCAGGTAATATCCTGCTGCATGGATTGGTACATTCCATCAGACTTCTGTTAAACATGAGTATGTAAACACATGGCTCTTCTGAAAGACAGCTTTAGCAACTTTTAAAAGAATCATGGCTGAGGCTCTGAATGGAATTTGTGCTTGAGTGGTGTGTTTCCTACTACCTGTATTACTAACTTCTTTTAGTATTTAGAACTCTTCCAAGTATTGGTCAGATCTGAACCTACAGAGCTTTTGAAACTTGTTTAGTATACACCTCTCAGCTTCTTTATATTTTATTTACATGTTCCGTAGACACAGTGGTGACATTTTTAAGTGCCACTGTATGACTGACACTCAGAAGCTACGACCTCTGACCTTTGACTTTCTACATTAACCACAGTTTAGATTGTTCCAGTTAATACCTGCAAGTTCAGTCAAGCCTTGGTTGATGTTGGTCAGACACATGTGAAGTTAGGCAAGTGTGCTCTGTGGATGTTACTTTACCATCTGAAATTAAAGAATGTGCTATTGAATAGTAAGTGATGCAGTCAGGAAGAATCAGTGTACTTGGCAGATGGCTGTAAAGCCTGATCTATTTTTAATGTAATGACAGTAAAGACAATTGTGTCTCCAAGCAAGTGACTGTTCCTTGACTTTCAAGAGAAACTTAATGAGTAGCACAAAACTATCCCTATTATCTTTGGGTCTAATTCCCTTAAACCTTTCAATGGTTGCAGCCCACAGGATTCCCGTAAATAAATTAACACTGAAAGTCTTTTAAAGAGAAGAGAGATCTCTAGATTGTGCTCCCTGAACCCGCATGTTGCAGTATGTTCTTGAAAACTCATATACCTGTCTTTGCTCTGCTTTGTGAACTGTTAAGGCTCTAATTTCTCACATTTTTTTAAAAGTTATTAATTTAGATGGTGAAAGGAAATTAATTATTTCACCACTTCATCTGCCATTGCTTTTCTTTGGGCTTTCGTGATTTTTACAGGTTCCTTGGGGCAGGGGGGCTTGAAAGATGAGTTCATCTGAGGCTTTGGCAATTATTTCCCTTCTTTTTATCCAGGTCATTACAAAGGGAGACCAAATTTTCTTTTTATTTTTAAAATATTTTTACTATTTGACAAAAGTAAGTTGGTTTCCTGGTTGTATATTTGGGGATTTTTCCTTATATAATCCCATTTCAACAAGTACTTTAAGAAGACAACCTGAAATAACTTTAGAAGTATGGTTTGAAACTCCAATATGTACCCGTTTCTAAGCTGCATAATTAAAAGAAACTTTTGAATATATAAGACTATTTAATCGTAGGTTGCTAAAAACCAAAACACATGTATGATTTGCAGGTAGTTAAATTCATTGGCTCTGTTTTTATGTTCACCAGAGAAGTTCTGTGATATTTAGCTTTCTCCACAAGATGGCAATAGAAAGCTGTTGTAATAGCCTGTAGCTGAATACTGTAATAGTACCAGGTAGAAATATGTCAGATTAATGACTGACTCCTCTTTGCACAGTATCTCTAAGAATACTTATATATTTTCTTGTATTCCAGAATGACCTAAAGCCTTCGGAAGCAAAGAAGAAAATCCAGCATGTTACATGGCCATGAAGTAGCTAATGGTGCTTGAAACATAAATATTACTTCCATATTTTCAAATAGATAGGTCATATTTAAACAGTTTAAATAAAATTCTTTTAAAAACTTACAGAGATTCAGATTGCTGTGAAGTTTTAACAAGTTTAACAGCTTTCTGTTATAAAGCTGGAGTCACTATCACCAGTCACCTTAAAAGTATCCACTCTTGTACACCAAGTAGTTAATTACTTCTTTAAAAGGTGGTGATATTACACTATGCTAAACCCCCCACTCTTAGTTTTCAAGATTATTTTAGTTCATCTCCTCCATGTCACTGTGATTCACACATAGTTTCACTAAGATTCAGTTTTGTTCCACGTCTGGTTAAATAGTCAAAATAGCTATTGAAATTTAGAGTGATCCCTAGAGCCTTCTTGGCTTTAAAAAGGTAATTAATGTAGGAGAGAAAACTGACCATTCTGCTGATAAGATAGTCTACAGCAAATTTTTTTCCTTTTTGTTGCACAGGAGTGTAGAATTTGCAGTGCAAGTTAGGTTGGTAATAAGAGATGAACTATTTTAACAGCATTACTTCAAATTGAAGTTTCTCTTGATACATGAAGTGAGGAGTGCACAGATGGAAACATGTGATTGGACTGTTTGATATGAAACTTCGAGAGGAAGTAGTGAATGGATTAGTGCCATGTTCTCTTAAGTACACAGGCATATTTTATACATGCATAAGTGTAAAAATGTGCCAATGTAGCAAATTTGATTGTTTTCCTGGTTACAATCATGCTTATAAAATATGGGGGAAACCACTGGAATGCAGACCAGTGCTTTCTCAGCTTACAAACAGTTGGAGAGGGACGTGGATAGGAAGACAGCAGTAGCTAGGGAGCATTAACACATGTAATTGCACTCTAGAAAAAAACCCACAAACCTGTTTTCCCTTCCTTTGATAATTTAAGATAGATTTCAGTTTTCTGTGAAACTTGGTGTTTCATCTGGATTACTGGTAGTGCCTTACAGGGCAACAATCCAATTAAGTTGATGGAAACATTTTTGTTAAAACTCAGTGGCTCAGGGTGAAGCCAGTTTAGATCAGTTTCAGATATGGATGGTAAGTAATAACAGTGCCCCCAGACTTGGTAAAACAGAAAAAAAGAATCAACTTCTTCTGAATCCACTTAGTTAAACCCACTAAAAGAAGCTCAGTAGTGATCTGAAAGCTTGTTTACATTTTAAACACTGGTTTATATTAAAACCAAAAACTGTAGCTTAGTTCATTACTTTACAGAAGTTCTCCATTCACTGTTCTGATGTAAAAGGCACTTCTTGAATGCTGTAAAATGGTAAGAATGTGTGTTTTGAAATGGTGTGCTGTTTCCCTTTTACTAAACACTTGTGCAGTTTTTGTACTTGAGTACAGCAAACTTTAATGTAATGTACATTTTGTATGTAAAGACTTGTCTTTTAAGTAGCCTTATCCTATTTAAATAAATTAAATTAAAAGCAAACAAAACAGTGCTGACTTGTTTTTGTGATATAATTAAGCTTGTTCATTTTATACAGTTATATTTTGGTGGGCTTGAAGTGATCAGCACTTAAAGCTTACAGGATAAAAGGGTCAGTAGGTGCTTCGCAGCTGTAGCAGCAGTTAGTATCATGTGAAGTGCTGGGTTTTGCATTAGTGTCTGATGGGAATTCAGCTTTGTGGCTGGCTTCTTGTCAGTGGTCTAGAGTCTAGGGTGAATTTTGCATGTGTGTTGGCATGTGTTGAGCAGGGATATGCAGAACTGCACTGGAATAATAGCGTGATGCTGCTGTTGCATGGTAGCAGTCCTGTTTCCAGGCTGGGATGCTTTCCAGCTTTGTCATGTTTCACCTACCTTTCCCCAAAGCTGGGGCCATTTTGCCATCTGTTGTAGCACTTGGGAGGCAAGGTGCAAGCTGTGCTGCTCGTACTGCCTTCTTAGAATCAACAAGGTTGGGAAAGACTTCCAAGATTATCAAGTCCAACCTTCAGCTGACTTCCATGTGCGCACTAACTTACATCACAAAGTGCCACGTCTGCTCAGTTTTTGAGCACTTCCATGGATGGTGGGTAACTCCACCATTCTCTGGGAGCCTGTTCCACTGCTTTAGCACATCCAGTCAAGAAAATCTCCTAATATCCAGCCTGAATTTCCCTTTTCAAAATTTGAGGCTGTTTCCCCTTCTCCTACCACAAGCTGCCTGAGAGAAGAGGCCAAGCCCCACCTTGCTACAATCTCCTTTCAGGCAGTTGTAGAGAACGATAAGATCTCACCTCCATCTTCTTTTCTCCAGACTAAGCAACTCCCAGCTTCAGCCTCTTCACCAGCTCCATTGCCCTTCTCTGGATGCACTCCAGCACCTCTGTCCTTCTTGTAGTGAGGGGCCTAAAACTCAACACATGAATCGAGAGGTAGCTTATCAGTGCCAAGTACAGGGGCACTACCCCTTTAGCTCAAAGTAATCTTTCTTCTCTGAGCAAAGTACTAGAGCAGAGCTGCAGTGTGCTGGGGGATTGGCAGACCCCCGAGGAGAGAGTGAGGTGTTTGCCCTCCTTTTGGAGGTGTGGATATAAGAGTGATTTTTGTGGCTATTTGCCACAGCTTTCATCACAGAATGAGATCACCAAGGGATAGAATTTATTCACTCAGTGGGTTCTGATTAGCACAGTGTGCAACTCAAAAATGTCAGCCAGCCAAGTTCTTCAAATGGTGTGCAATAAACTAAATCTGATCTGATACATCTATTTAGCTTGTTGAATTAATGAGAGAGGAATGACCTGTGAGCACTTTGGACTTAGTACAAAGAGACAAATTCAAGACTGGTGGCAGAAACTAGGAGCAAACTTTCCCTACCCGGTAACACACAGAGTAAGTATATTCCTAAATCTTAATTTTACATCTGAAGATTCCTGTTGGAGGTGTGACATATTTTTTTCCTCCTTTTTCTGGACACAAATGAATTCCATCTGGAAGGTGTACTGGGATTGTACGTTGCATAACATGGCCATATTTCTTGCAGTTTGCTTTGGGAAAAGGTTTATCTTCCTTTGTATTGTTTCCTTTTGATGATATTGTCCTGCCAGCATGCTGTTGCTGACAGTTGCCTCTGTGGCAAACATGTAGCAGAAATTATGCTACGACAGGGTATTATGTGTCCCAATAGAGAATAAAATAAAAATATGCCCTACTATAGAAGTTAAACTTCTGACTTTTGCAAAGATAAATGTCTTTTGAGTTGTCTTGACCTCCTTGATTGCTGAGAAGAAAAATATTTTAGGTTTGAGTTTAGAGTCTATGAACACATTTTTATCAGCTGCAGTCAGTTCAGTGTTTTCACACACGTGTTGATTTTTGCTGATAATTTTCCCACTGTCTTCAATTAGTAGAAGACTATGTTGTAAAGCAGGGCCCTTCCGAGAATTTTCCAAACTTCACACCTCCAAAAACTGGCTGCAAAAATGGTTGTGTTTGTATGCATTGTGTTTCTTCAGAATGTGAAAACATTTTTGTAAATATTACATAAATACAATTAAGCCACAATCACAGTTTTCTTTTAAACCATTTTATTTTGAAAAATACAATGTGCAGTGTAGTGTCAACTAACTGTAATACTGACACTGTCGATCAGAACTTGTAGTTCACACAATGATCAGCTAGTCATGCAATAAAATATGTACCTGTCATGAAGCACTCCCACTTCCACTGTTTCATCATTATCTCTTTATGGCACGTCACAAATCCATGTACATTGAAACACACTCTACTTTTGCAGTCCTTCTACAGACTTGACAGGACACACTAGTCACATAGCTCAAGAACACCGGGGTAAGACCAGCCTTATTGGAATTGAACGGCCCTTGCCATTGATTTCAGTGGGCTGAAGGCTTCACCCTGAATATCTCCACCTATGAATGTGTGGCCATTGTAATCCTTGAACTGTATCACTTGCTTATAATAGGAATATTTTCTAGGAAAAAACACCTTAAAACAGTATGTCATGTCAAAAACAGCCAAATAGTTTTATATCATGAGTTTTGCATTAGTTTTTGTTACTGATAGAAATCTTAAACACCAACACTGCTATTAGAGATTTTCAAGTTGTTTTCCCTCCAGATTTGGAGAGTATAAAGAAAAAGGTTAAGTAATGTTAATAGTACAGTGAGACACAGAATGGCAAAGCTAGTTCTGAACATCCATGTGTTTCCAACTATATATTGCAAGCACGGCTTTCCTCCCTTCTTCCTCACCTCTTAGTTTGAGCTTTAAATATCCTTCCCACATTCGGGACAAAGGATGTCGTCTCTTTCTGTGAGGAAGCCACGACCCACCAATGAGAGAGAGCACTTCTTACAGTTAAAGCAATCATTATGCCACTGCCGTTCTTCGAAAGAGATGTACTTGGTTCCTCCGAGTCCTGTTTGAAAAGAAAAATCGTTCTGTTACAGGAAAAGAATACTAGGTCAGCCATCAAGTGATGCAGACTGACATGGAGACCCAACATACAGCAGTGAAAAAATGCCATTGTGACAAATCTTTGTGTTGCTGTGCTAATTTTGCCACCCTTATTCTGTAGTGACTGATATTTTCATCCTCAAATACTTCTGTTGCTTTCAGCAAAGTTAATGAGCAAGGCTGTTATCCCTAGTGGTAATGGCAGAAACAGGCTTCCAAGGGATGACCCTGCAACATAGAGTAGAAGAAAAGCAAAGCACCTGCCTCTGAACAGAATTCTGATAGTTTTTTACAGAATGTTGTATGGCGTCTGAGCATGTTAATTTATGTTTTGTAGAAGTGCATTTAGATAATTAAAAAAGAAGTCTGTCATGTGTCATGACTTGATTCGTAGCTCTGAAGGAAGAATGCCTCAGGAAAAGAAGCAGGTTAGTAAAAAAGCATTCTAGAGTTTGAGGCTATGGCAGTTATCATAAGGTGTATTGAAGTTTTACAACAGAAAAAAAATAGGGAAAAATGTCTCTTAGTGGTAATTGTCTTTTGCTTAACCTCAAAAATGACTAGCTGGAGTTCTGTGAAAATATTTAGTTGGGCATATCTTGTACCAGGTGAGACTTTTTGTTTAGTTTTGCCTTCAGTAGCAACTCAGCACACGAAACCTCCATGAAATGTAAAGGCACCAGCCATGAGAGACCTACCACTGATTGGGTTTGTGCATCCAGCACACTTTTTGGCGTAGAGGTTGCAGAAGCAACTCAAGCAGTATGCAAACTCATCCCTGGAGGTAAAGCGCTGTCCGGACAGCTGCTTCTTGCACCCAGTACACACGAAGCACTCCTTATGCCATGGCTGCTCCCGGTAGGTAACACCTCCTGTAGTGATAGCCTGTTTTAGGAAAAAAAAAAAGACAAGAAAGTATTTTCTTAATGGTGGCAGGTTCATATTTTGATCTGGTAAAGAGCAAGGGTGATGAGATTTTAGTGAGTGGGAGGAGGGGAAGAAGGCTTAACAACAGCAAGATCATAATTTTGCAAGATCATAATTTTGGAGTTGACCTTGAGAAAATCATGAAAGTGCTTTGTTGTAATTTCCTAATTTATAGAAAGAAGCCCCATACTAAAAGTACTTTATTCTGCATATATTGTAAAATCTCGCTCTCAGTTGTACTCTGTTTTTCAAGCTACTCTTTGTATGTTGCTTTTCATATGCATGTACTAGAGTTTGTCTCATCACTGTACATTCACCTGTCTCTTTCTTCATGGTGGAGGAATTACCTGATGTGTTTCAACTGCGCTGTTACTTTCTTTGGGAAAGACTAGTTTATTTCAAATTGTAGATGAAGCATTTACTTTCTGCTTCTCCAGACTTTGTCAGGGAGTTTTCTCTTACACGTAACCAGAACTGAAATTATATCATCTCTTAAAATCAGTTAATTCTGAATCTTTTTACACATACATAAATGAGATATTCCACCTACACTGATATAAAATGGGATGGACTTCAATCCCTTGGGTTTCAGGTAAGCAAAATAATAGCACTACCTTCTTGCACTGGACACATTGCATGGCAAACTGCTTTTCATAGCAGGGTACACAAAAGTTTTGATTGTCCTTAGGGATGAAGCTCTTTGTCCCAATAGGCTGTTGGCAGCGGTAGCAGATAAAGCAGGTCTCGTGCCAGCTGTTGCCCTTGTATTCCATCTTCCGAGTACCTGTAATGAGACCAGAGCATCAACTGAACTTCTGGATGAGATAGACTCAATTCTTTGCTCTTGTTTGCCTGGCAGCTGGCTGCCAGTCAAGAAGCATTGCAGCTATGAGCTAGAGGCTATTTAATGTTCCTACCATCTTTGCATGACATTTGGTACCATTTTAGGCTTTTGGAGAGCAAGTAGTTCTTCTCCCGTAAACAAGAGGAACATTTATTGCAAATAGCTATAGCATAGGACTGCTTTTTGTGGTATTATTAGGCAAATAATGAATTCCAATGCACAGGAAGATTCAAGAGAATTGGAGAGACACCAATAAAACCTGCTGTTAGTGCGGAGTGGAGGTAAGGCAATTCCTCATTAAAGATTGACTTCATTCATTCCACATCTGTTTTGCTTCTTTTTCAAATAGCAGCAAGGTACCTGGTTAATTACAGACTCAGAACAATTTGGGTTTGGAAGAGACCTTAAAGATCATCTAGCTTTAAACTTCCTGCCATGGACAGGGACACCTCTCACCAGAGCAGGTTCTCAGAGCCTAATCAACCTGCCAGGAATGGGGCATCTAATTCCTGGCAAGCATCTTGCCTCCCTTTCCCAATGAAATATAGTCACTGTCTGAGACAAAGAATTATTTCATACCTGCTAGGGGGCCTTTTTCTTGTTCTCACTGAGGTGTACTACAAGTCTGCAGTTGTTTCCAGCTCAGCAACACCTATCCTAAATGTTTTTCTGCCTCTTGAAACCTTCAGTAAGAAAGCAGCTTTCTCTCTGTTTTCAGTTGTATTGAAAATATGGTTGAAATGTGGAAGGGAGAAAAATCTTTAGACAATCCTTTATTGAAAAGCAGAAGAATGGTATGGTAGTTACTAAATGAATGCACTTCTCTAGAATGTGGTTTTAGTGTTCAGATAGTGTGCTTTGCAGATTCAGTTTGCTGTATGGCAGGTGGACTCTGAGCCCTTCCAGGAAACTGGAGATGCCCTATTACATGGATGAATTTCTTTGCACATGGTATGATTTCCTATGTACCACTTGGAGTCAGAATATTTAACGCTGGCCAGAAAGATAAAAAAACAAATGTTGTTCCTACAGTTCTGCATCACTCTTGGAGCCTGTAACAGCAGATACAAATTCAAATGCTTGGAAGACTGACAAGCTGATCGGGTTGGTTAATGATGATGAACCACACTAATGCCTTTGACGCCAATTTGCCCTGCCCCTGTTACTGCAGGGTGAAGTTTTACCTTTTTTCCCCTTCTCAAGCATTAATGCATTTTTGTTTACTAGTTGCATATTTTTCTTCTTTTATGATCTCATTAAATTCTGCTGAGAGGCATACTTCAGGATTTTTAAACTTCCTGTTTTTTTTTTTAAATTTAAATCAGGGAAGACTTGCATCAGTAGTAAGTGAACTGTTAATTATCTTTCTTTCTGATGCTTACATGCTAGAATATTTCTGTTCAATTTTATTAACAGACACCTTCTAAAAATTATGCCCTCTCTATGCTGGTAACTTCCTATATCATGCCAAGGAGCAAATAAATCAGCCCTTGAAAGAATAATGTTCTGGAAAAAGGAGATGTCAATAATTTTTTTTAGTAGTCTAGAATTTTATTTTCAAATTTTCAGCTGTGCTCTCTTTGGGATGGTGTTGTCACTGAAACTCCAAGCAGGGAGAGCCCTATTTGTTAGCTGCTAGACTGAAGTCAGCATGAGTTGTGTTTGCAGAAGGACTGAAAGACTAAGCTTGTAATCACTTAAGTGGACACATCATGATAAAACTTCATTAAATCTACATTGTACATTTAGTGGCTCAAAGGAAAGGGCATGTTTAGCATTAACAGTCTCCACAAAGGGTATCCAATCACCTGCTGGTTCTTTCAAAATGAATTATGCTTCCATTGGTGACCATACTCCTCTGGCATAGCTCCTGTACTACCACGGTGTGCTGTGTAAGTAAGAAAAACATGCTGAGTGTGCTGCTCTTCCAATGTGGTGACATCTCAGCTATCTTGGGTAAACAGCTAAAGATCAGCGGGTAGTTGTGAAGCTTACAAAAATTAATTTCTGCTCCTTTGGGTTATAAGAGAAGAAGGGATTCTCTGTGTCACTGAATCCAGCCTGCATTACTGCATATCAGTGTATAGCTGGCATAATAGACAAAAAGAGATCCATTCAGTAAATCACTGATAGTGGCGATGAATGTGATTAACAGTATTAAAAATATATACACATAAAATTATAGAATCATACACTCATAGAATAGTTTTGGTGTAAAGGAACCTTTAAAGATCATTTAGTCCAAGCTCCTGCAATAAGCAGGGACATCTTCAACCTGATAAGGTTGCTCAGAACCCCATCCAAACTGACCTTGAATTTTTCAGGCATGGAGCATCCACTGCCTCTCTGGGCAACCTGTTCCAGTGTTTTACCTTATCACCCTCATTGCAGAAAACTTATTCCTTATATCTAACCTAAATCAACTCTCTTTTACTTTAAAACCATTATGCTTTGTTCTGTTTCAACAGGCCCTGCTGAAAGGTTTGTCGCCATCTTTGTTATAGGCCCCCTTTCAGCACTGAAAGGCTGCAATCAGGTTTCCCCAGAGCCTTCTCTTCTTCAGGCTGAACAATCCCAACTCTCACAGCTTGTCTTTATAAGTGAGGTGCTCCAGCCCTCTTTGTGGTCTTCCCCTGGACCTCCCCCAACAGTTCCATGTTCTTGTGTTGGGGCCCCCAGAGCTGGATGCAGGTGGAGATCTCAAGAGCAAAGTTAAGGGGCAGAATCACCTCCCTTGACCTGCTGCCCATGCTGTTTTTGTTGCAGCCCAGGCTACAGTTGGCTTTCTGGGATATGAATGGACTTTCTGTGTCATGTGGTTCCAGATTTAAAACCAGCACTGGCTATTCCCAAGCATGTCAGTTTTTATTGCTGTGTCAGCAAAAGGGATGCACAAGGAATAATAGGAGATGCCTAAACTTGATCATGAATAGATAGGGTCATCTGCTTTTAAATGTTTTGTCCTATTTCATCATCAAACTTCAATTTTATACCCCAGGAGAAAATTGTTGTGGTTTTCTCCTTTTATCTAAGATGACCAATGTCAGAGCTAGCTGACAAAGTAACTAGTAATCATCATGGAGTGTGTACGAGGATTCTTCAAATTGCCTTTTAATATTTAATTTCTGCACTGATAGCACTTTGATTTTAAAACCCTCAAATCATCACAGAATGCTATAGTATTGACATGAGAAGATGAGGTTTTAACAATCTATTACTATAACCTCACGTTTCATGTTGAAAAAAAATAGCTCTTTCCTATTTCCTCATATCTTTGTGCTCAAGAAAGGCCTCAGAGGCACTGTGACCAATTATTCATTTGTCTGAGAGAAGCTAAATTTAGAGTAATTACACAAAAAGTTTCACCTGAATGTAAGTTCTGCCATGAGCCATTATGAATATTACATGTTCTGGTCATGGAAGTGGCCTAGAATGCACCATCACCATCAGTTTTTTACGCAATTCACCATGACTAAGCAGAAATAGTCAAGTAAAAACATTTCTCACAAATGTTGTTGAGTTTGGGCTTGATATTTAGTCCAAAAAGCGAGCATCCTAACCTGGCATAATAGTCTTCTTGCACTCACTACATTTGGAAGAGTATTCGTTGGAGTAGCAGTCAGTACAAAGCAGATGTTCCTCTTTTGCAGCAAAAGGTTTGTCCACCAATGAATTCTTGCACTGGCAGCAGTAGAAGCAGGTTTCATGCCAGTGGCGGTCCTTGTAAGACAGATCCTGCAGAAATCCAAAACCACAGAGTAAGTGGAATGAGTAGTTTGTACAACTGGAAGCTCAGAGAGTGCAAACACATCCAAATTTGAACTGCAGCAAGGAGCTGGGGCTAATTTGCACTGCTCAAGAAAACTAAATGTTCCAACAAAGGTGAGCTTATTTTGCTGTGATAACCAAGAACAGCTCATGACAGCTATCAACCCTTTTTCAGTTCAAGGTAACCTTTCTCGTATGTGACAGAGGAACAGCTAGTTTCATTTAGGTATTTCCTTTGAGAATAAAGCCCTGCTTTTGAGTCAGGTTAAAACTTGTTAACCTAATAGGTATGATAGACTTCCCCTATTTGCCTTACTGCTGATTTCTGGTTCATTTCATAGATATTTACTCCTGAACAGAAATTATTTTCCCCAATTATGTTCTGGTATTTTTTCAGCAGATTTACCCCTAGGGTGGAATGAGTCTGATCTCTTTGGGGTTTTTATCACCACAACAAGTTTTTACTGACTGTTGTGTTCTGGCTTACCCATATTTCAGATATGGATCGATCTGAAAAGTGCGAGACCACATTGTACCTGCATCCAGTGATCCAGAATACTGGCCAAGGGATTAGTGTGGGCATGTCAGTATTTAAAATACTCTCCACAGTCTTTACTTTTATTATTTAAACGGAACAATCCTTCTCAAAATTGCGACTAACATTGTGACTGTGCTCTTTAAAATTTAAATTGAGATGGTCTAATCATGTAACAGTTGAACAGTGTCTTTGGACTTCAAACAAAATAGAGCTTGGATGATTACAAGAAACAGTGTCTACCCCAAAAAATATATAGGCTCTGGTTGGTGCTGGGAATGTGAGAGGCTGGAATTGTCATGAATAGGGAGTATAAAAACTCAGCAGAAATAATTTCTCAGGCTCTAGGTCAAGATTTACTGTGTATTTATTGTGGGCACTGAACTAACTGGATTAACTGAAGGAAAAGAGTGAGTGGTAGAACATCAGATTTTTCAGTTGTGTAAAACGTCACAAAGGGTTCATACATGATCTGTCCTAAGCTGTACCATGCCAGTCAGTACAGTCACGGGTAACTCCAAATGGGCAAACTTAGCCCAGAGCAAACAAAAGATACCGTGGATTTAGATTAACCTAAAATAACATTGTGTCTTTGGGAGCCTTGTTCTCATGAACAGCTAGCAGGAAACACTGAAATAGTTTCATCCAGCTCAGCTGATATGTGGTAGCTTGCTAAACTTCAGTAATTTCTGTCAGAATTTGATGATGCAATCAAGCATTTTTGTTTGGACATCTGTGCTACTCACCTAAATTTTTTGAATCATTGTGAGTAACAATTGATACCCAATGTATCTTTTATCTCTGAGATTGCATTCTGTGATAGAATATCTAAGACTTCTACTTTACAGCTTTTAGGCAGTTGTTTGTTCAGCTCATCTATTCATTTCAGCTAACTCCTTTTGAAACAGCACAAATTTCTGACTGTAAAATTTTAATCTTTTCTAATAGGAAATTCAAACCAATCTTCTTTGGAAGTTATTCACAATCTTTTTTCTTTTCTTTAAGTGAAATTGAATAGCCTAAATCTGATCTCATAATATATTTTCAACAGAAAAATACAATATACAGCCAACAGTGTTTTCCAAAATGTGAAATTTGCCTTCTAGAAAGTAGAACAACAGATCTGATTTTCTTTCTCTTGTAACATGATGTATTCAAGTATTTTCCTCAGTTGCTGCCATTTCCTGTTTTTGCAATTTCCAGCAAGCTATTTTTTAATATCCAAACTTCATGTGCTGATGGCTGCTTATTTTATCAGTGAAATTATACCCTGAAGAAGGTGCATGCCTTTTAGAAGAGGAGTAATGAAGACAAAGATCAGGTGTCAATGATGAAAGATTTGATCCCTGAGTCAGTTATGATGGCAAGATTTTATAGGCAGTAGCTGGGTAGGTGACAGCAGCAGATATTTCATCGTGAGGAAATGATGAAGCACAACTACAAAAAGTACCCAAGACACAAAGAGGATTGAATAATCTTTAGCTAGTCTGGATTACTACAACAGCTATTGTCGCTGAATGTAGAGAGAATCTAAGATGTCTGGCTTTGACAGCAGAATATTAGACTGATGAAATGGATATTTCTTTCTCTCTCTGAATCTGTCACATCTGAGAGCAAGGAAGTCCAAGGTACTGATGAAACCATTTATGCATCATGAGAGTTCTTAGGTCACTGAAGAGGAGGTTTGGTCTACTTCAGCATGTTGTATATATTACTGGAGCCTTTGGCTTGTCCTTAAGATGTGGATGTATTGATCTGGAGCAGGTTCTACAATGGAAAAGCATGTGCAAAAACTGACTTAAAGCTTTCTGAATGTCAGGCTGCTCCTCTGTTAACCTGAAAGAACATCAGATTTCGTCTAGGCATGTGAATTCTAGTTTATGCTAGCTGACTGTAACCCAAATAAATCTGTTCCAGCAGAAGGTACAAGTGCTATACAACTAATTCCTCTTGTATTTTCACTAATTTTCTTGATGTCACCCACAAAGAAAACTTTGACAAGATAACTTTTAGCATCGGCAAGATCATGTTTTACAGCATCTCCATAGTTCTGTATAGTTTTCCTCCAGCATGGTTTCTTTGGCCTCTAGGGTGGGACTGCATGTGTCTTAGAAAAGTGTGTTTTTTTTAAAAAAACAAGGAAGACCCCCTTAGACTAGTGTTACCAGGTAACTGGGTTAAGCTTGGGCTCCTCATACTCTGCATTTATATTGTCTTCTCCTCAAGCTTTTTAAGTCTAAGCAAACTGAAGCCATTATGCAGCACCGTTTCTCCTGAGCTGGGTTTCAACAGGGACCCAGCAGGAAGAAGAAGGTTAGAGGGCTTATTACCAGAACAGCAACTGTGTATGTTGTTCATGAACGAAGACTACATTAGGCTTTTTTGCCTGCCACAATGGTCTTTTCAGGAGGTTGAATGTAGGAAATGGGCCACGCCAACTAAATGCTGTGCAGATTTTAGCTACGCACACCCTGTAACAAAACACTTAAGTATGTTAGACTGGAACATACCTATCAAAAGCATGCTGAGAAAAGGTAAAAACAAGTGATATTGTGCTGGACTCAGTCCCTTATGAGACTGGGGAAGATATTAAGGTATCCACCTCTTTTAGCATTTCACTTTACAACAATTAGTCTGAGATTCAGTAATGAGCTGAAAAAGTGTTGCATGTCGGGACAGGGTTTAAACATTAAAAATGAGAAAAATAATATTTTTTTCCCGTTCCTGATCCTCATTACTGGAGGTTTTATTTTTTTGTTTAGTTTATGTGTGAGACTGATCCTTTTGAGCCATTTTTGGCCTGTGTGCTGACACAGTAGCTTTATGTCACAATCCACTTATAATTTAATTTTCACATTTCACAGAGAGAGTTTTCACCCCCTTCTACCTGCTGAGGCCAACTTGTGGACTGCATTAAACACAGGATTACTGTAGGTATTTCCTGTATTTGCAATGGTTTCTATGCCATAGGATCTGCAAGGAAAGTATTAAAAAAGCCAAAGTCAACAAAAGTAACCCTTCTGCAGTTAAGCAAATGGGTACATGATGGATGGATTTCCAGAAAGAAGCACGAAACTGTAGGTATGGTGAGCATTCACCAGAGACTTAGCCAATAAAATGCCGATTTTTTCTAGAAAAAGTAAATTTCTCTTATAACCCGTTGGCATATGGATAATGCGTAATAGGTGTGAGAGAAATGGCATCATGTTTTCATACTGCCCGCTGATGCCTCCTAGCACTCAGTATATGAAGTTTAATTTGTCTGTGAAAGTTTCTTAAACATCAGCCAGAATTGTTTACAGTAAATGAAATGGCCTATGCCCAAAATGTCATTCAGACACATGCTGACATTCCAGGATTTTTTGGTGAAAAAGACTTGCTCTTTTAAAATAAAGAACAAATTAGTTACTACTCAGTTACATTCACAGTTACCCATAAACTACCTTAAAAACTAGAAAGATAGTGAAGAAAATTGTCCTCCGACTTGGATTCAATAATGTTTCTCTACAGCATTGTTGACTTGTGGGCTCTCCGTGCTATAGCTAAAACACAATGTGAAAATCCGGCATCTGTTCCACCCTCTCAGAGTCCAGTGCTGTCAGAATTCCAGTATTTACCAGTGTTTGAGTAGACTTAAGTTCAACTCAGGTAAACTGATGTTGTGCACCACTGCTGATACACTACAGTAGTGCCAGAGACAGAGAGATGGCCGTGCTGTTCTCAGCACCTGTGGTTTCACTTGGGTGTAACCCTGTCAGTGATAGGAGGGTTGATTGTAATTGGGAGAGTGGGAAAGAAGGAAATGAAGAGCATCTGGCTCTCAGTGTGGCTTTTCTCAGTGTAGAGAAGCAATGGTGGCCAAGAAGGAACTTGCAAAGGAAAATCTGATGTGAGAGCTACGTGGGACTTCTCAGGTTGTAATGTGGGTGTAAGCGCGGACACCACTGCCAGATGCAGAGGCCTGGATGTGACCTTTTCTCATGACACTGTCACTCCATTAGGTTTTTTGTTCCAAATTTCACATTTTAGCTTATGTTGAGCACGCAAACAAAGTCCATTTCACACATGCAGTAGACACACTGGTCTCATTCCCAAACATACTACAATTTATCTTCTTTGTTTAGGTGAAAAAGTAAATGCAATGTGTAAAAAGATTTATGTAAAAAAAACATGCATATATGTATGTGTGTATATTTCTTATGTATTTATGTACCTATTTATCCATACTGTTTAATGAGAAGAAACCTGATTTTTTGGTGATGGTTTCATGGCTGAATTATGCTGTCATACAGTGCACTCACTTCATCTGATACTTATCTGGTGTCTGAGGCACTTGTAAGGGCTCTCTCAAGTGTGTCCTCTAGTGTCTATTACTGTCACTGAAAAGCTACTCTAGTTTTCTTCTCAGTGAGAACATTCATAAGATCTCTTTTTCTACCCAAACGTGGGTTTTTTTCAGTAAACTTGTAGGAATTTAAGTTTCAAACTTTATCCATCTGTCAGAATTTTCTTAAAATTGGTCAACAGCTTCAAAAGCTGCAGCATAAAGCATGGACAGGCACAAATAGCAGTCACAGAAACAAAAAAGTACATGTTTGTTTCTGGTATGCTTTATAGCTCTTTAAGAAATCTTTGTTTACTATCTCTTAGTTGTGTTTTCCACATATAGTTCTGGTTCTTTACATATATAAAATATTCTTAGATTGCAGACAGTTGGGGCTTTTTCTTTTTTTTTTTCTATATGATATTAAAGTGTGTCTCACTTTAAAGTAAAGCAAAGCAGTATATCGGATAACACCCACACTCCCTAAATACATAAATCTGGGTTGAAAAGTTCAGCCCGATTAATTCCTGAATACTTTGACCGAGATTTGTTGAAGCTGGTCCAAGTTTTTAAATTCTTGACTATCAACACATGGAAATATCTTCTCAGGGGATTAGAAAGAGACCTTAAAACAAAAGCACATTCTGGAACGGGGCAGAAATATTTCGCTTTTTCAGGTCAGGCCAGGCCAGCTGTATCTCTTCTCTAACCTGAATATTTATGAGCTGTAGGAAAGCTGGCAATTTTAGACCTTCTTACAGATCATTGCCAGTTCCCTGTCTTGACGGCAAAACATTTTTACCTTTTTAAGGCTTCTGAAAGGGACTTTCCTACTGATTTGCCAATAGGGTGTTGCAGATCAATTTGGAAGATATGAGACATTTCTTTTTTCCAATCTGAGTAAGCATATATTTTTATATCTCTGAACTAGTGGTTGAGTGGTAGTATCACTAACAGGAATTAATTGGTGCTTCTAGAGGTATGGATCAGCAGTAGGAAATCAAAAAACAGATCTCCTTGGGTCAGTGAAGAATCCTATGGTCATGAAATACAGATTGCAGTTCTACCACAATCTCACTCTGTCAGTGAAAATCTCGCCCAACTTTGAACAAGTCAGTTTTGTGCAAGGGGGATGTGTATCGGATGAAGTCTGTTTGGAGCAGTCCAACAGACAATTCACTGGATGGCTCATCTGTCTTCATTCAGGCAGGATGCAACTGGCATGAACACCAGTTGTTTTGGTCAAGTTAAAAGAAATGCAGGTGGTAACACCTGATCTGTACCAGGCAGGTGCTTCCATGTATTGTAGCAGTGCTTAACTCAATCAAGCAAGGCCTCTGCTCTGTCCATCCCATTCTTTAGTTAGACTCCACTATCATCATTCTGTATTTAAAAGGCTAATTTTTCTGACTCTATCTGATTTATTGCTTGGGTCAGCATTAGCTAGATTTCTGTGATCTCCAGGTTGGCACCTGGTCTTGAGTGTGTCTTGTCTCTTGATGACAACAGAAGTGTGGTCACTGCAAAGCCAGCAGTGGCTTAGCTCCCCTCTGACCCGAAGGTAGGCAAAACCAGCTTCTGTCACCCTTCCAGATCCTAGCTGGCCCTGAGGACAGGCTCTCCCAATGAGTTAAAGAGAATTTCTTTCATCAGAGCATCAGATCATTCTGTGCTTTACAGGAACACATTTCTATAACCATGCCTGGTAAAAAAGAGTTTGCCGAGTGAAACGATGCAAAATAGATACAGGGGTCCAGAAAGCATGCTCTCCCATCAAAAGAAACCCCTGTGTAGCTGTTAAGTTGGATCCTTCCAGGCCTCAGAGCTCTGTACCCAGGCTGCTCTGTCAAGATTTCTGTAACAAGACACAAATCTGACATACCTTGCAGTCAGCACCAATAGGTTTTTTGCATTCCTCGCAGGTGTTGGAATAAAGATTTTCATAGCATTTAACACAGTAGGGGCTGTCCTCCTTCAGGATGTACTTCTTACCAAACAGAGACTCTTTGCAGTAGTCGCAGTCAAAGCGTTCAGTCATGTTGGTGTCTGGAGTCCAGCTATCCTGCCACAAAGACAGGAACAGGCACATGTCAGACTGAGCTACACTTGACCCAACTCCCCAGGAAAAGTTCACCAATTCTTGTTTATCTCTTTGTACCTCAGTTTTAGTCCAACTTTCAGTCAAATAAATGAACACAATAGGAAGAAATGTGACTATAAATTTTGCAGTGCAGGGCAATGAAAATAGCCCATCTGATTTAGCCATCTGCTGATCCATCTTCGGCCAGACCTAGTGTTAGAGAGGAGGGGAAAGCGTAAACCCTGAGTCTGAAGAATTCCAGTGGGATTTGTGAATGGAATTTGACCTATAGGTCTGAAACAAGAAGGTGTCTGTCTAGGGGTTGGAGGGAGCCAAGTCCACTAAGAGGATGAGCCAGCTAATCTTCAGAAGCAACATCTGCATAAGGCAAGAGAAAGGTTTACGTTGCTCGAAGACTTTAGTCGTGGGCAGCCTATCAGGCACCACAGTTATGTGCTTCTGCACCTTCCTCCTCTGCATTCTCAGTAAGCCAGTGTCTGGTAATCATTGCCCCGCAGGCAGGCACCGACCCTCCAGCCCTGCTCATGCATGGTTCTATGGCACAGGAGGTGTAGGGTCAGTGACTGTATCTGATTCTCCTCTGACACAACTGAAGGAGTTATCTAACAGCTGCAGTGTATTGGGACACAAATGGGAGCTAGGTGCCATGGCTCAGACAAATGTCAAGCAATGATTATGGATGGGAAAAGGGAAGAAACTGTGTATGATGTTTCAGCTTGTCTGAATTAGGGACAGTTGCTGTTTGTTCCTCAGGTTTTTTTACGTCTCTATCATTTTCTGGATGCACACACAAGCAGCAATGACACAAATGTCTTTGATTAACTGCATGAATATTTATTATTGCCTGGGACAATTTATTTTGGGTTTCATTATAATCATCACCTTCTTTCTTAACCTGAGGCTTGCAGCATGTGTTGCACCTGAAATCTGTTTGGAGGTTACAGCTGGAGCAGGGCATAGCTGCCTGCTTAGGAAAGGGAATTTCCCAAGCAGAAAGTACATGCCACCTGGACTGCATGATCTTCACTGCCTGCCAGGCTGCATCTCCTCTTTAAGCCACATTTGATCTATAAATCCTTGAATGTTTTGAGTACTAATAGCTTAAGTGGCTACCTCTGTCTTTCATGCACAAGTGACATTTACAGCAGCTGCCGTCCTATTGCCAACTTCAGCTCTCAGTTTTAAACAAAATGTTGTTACTTGCTTAGTATTCTTAGCACAGGTCACTGGATTCTGGAGTTTGTCCTCTCCTTCTGGCAGTGGCAGCCACCCACAGGGCATTCTGAAATCCTGAGTTCTCCTCCAGAATTTCTGTTTTTATTATTATCTTTCATTCTCTCTAGCTGGGATGTGATTAAGGTATTAGGGCTGTCTGAATGGACAAACTTTATTTTGATGACTAGAAAGCTTTTTGCTTTTTAAATGGTGGGTCAACTGCTGAATTTTGTGGTGACTAGCACAGACTGAGGGGTGAGTGCTCTTACATGTGTGAAGTAGGTAAGTGATATCTCAACTGCTGGAAAGTCTTATGAATTCCAAGTAACTACTAAAGAAGAGAGAAAAACTACCAAACCCCAAAATGTTCTTGGAGGAAGCACAATCCTGGCAGCTGGTCATCTATGCTACTGACAGCCCAGGACTAGCAGTGCAACTACCTTGGCCTTAAAGATGGTCTAGGAGCTAATTAACTTTCTTATCCCAGAGGGGAGCTGGGAGTATGTAGGGTGCACTTTGTCCTTAAGGAGTAGAGAGGATCATAGGACTGATAAGAAGGCAGAAAGTAAGAAGACAGGCTGGTGAGAGAAGTGCAAATCTCCCCTCTAAACCATTTCCAACAGCAGTAGATAGCAATGGAAGTATAAGGCAGGAGAACAGGGACAACACAAAGGGACATTTCCCTAATAATTGCCTCCAGCAAGTTAGCCTTCTCTTGAGGTAGAGGTGCAGTCTTTACCAGAACATTTAAAAGATGGTCGTGGATTTATTTTCCTCTCTCTTTTGAGCCAGTTTACACCCCTAAGCTACGTAATATGTTTGGACTTTCTCAGGAAAGAACTAGACGGGACTTAATTTCCTTCTGGAGTAATTTCAGCAAAATGAACGAAGTCAGACCAATGTACACTGAGTTATATGTGTAGATGTACGACTAAGTCTGAGAGGAGTGATAGCTTTTGTTCAAATAGTCTGTGTTTAGGAATGAAATCTGTACTTTTTACCAGGCTTTATTAGATACTTTTTTCCAAATGTTAGGATTTTGTTGCCCATTTAATGTGCATTATTGCTAACTTAAAGTGTGAGCAGAAACCACTTACAAACTTGCATTTGTCACCCTTCTTCAGAATTAGTTCTTTCTAGCCCTGAATTAAAAGTAGATGTGTAATACTGAAGAGTGAAAAATTTCTCTGCAGTGATGATGTGTAAAAGCAAAAGCTACGGAGTGTGATTCCTTTACAGGTTTGTACCATTTCATCCAAGGCTGCTAAATGTAAAATATAGAAGTGCATTGTGACTGGAAGAAGGATTGTTCCCTTAGAGGTGAACATTCCAGCCTCTTGGTCACAGGACTTTAGTCTTAAGTGCTGTATTGTCTTCTGGGTGCATTTCACGGGAGCAGAGGCAAGCATTATGTATTATATTTCTTTAATAATTTATATAATAATGTAATAATTCAACAATTCAAAATAATTCAGCAATTATTTTATAGTTGGTGCCACTGCTTCAGAAAATACCTGGGCACTGCCCTCCTATCCTGAAAAGGATCTAGTTAAATGTGCTCTAAGATTGTCACAGGGGATTGTCCCCCTCACCCTGAGCAGTGAGAGGCAGTCCCCATCTCCACATCTCAAATGGATTTAGGGATGAACTCTGCTCTATGAAGATACTGCAGGGGCAGCTCTGGATGAGATTCAAGGAATAACTCAAGATTTGGGAAACTGAATGACAAGTAAGGAAATTTTCCAAGATCTGCATTTTGGGTTTAGTTTTGTGAATCTTTTATTGGATCTGAGATCAATTTTGGATCCATTATCTCTTACAGATAGGAATTCGGGTTCATGTGGTTTCATTCAGTAAGCTGGAATTCAGGGTGAAGCATCCCAGATTCCAGGCTGTTTAAACCCAGGCCTTGGAGTGGATGTCATTATCTACTATGTGGTATTTTGAGCATATTGTACAGGATTTTTTCTGCTCCAGAGAGAATTAAATGTGAGGTAATAATCGGTCCTATGGGTCCTACTAAGTATTAGCAGGAATTTCAAACAAATTATTTGACTGTTGTCTTACAATCAAGAAATGTGAAATCATACCGAGCAATATTTTTGCCTGTCGCTTTGCACACGTGGTCCTTTACATTGCCAGTCCATTAATTCCTGTTGTATAAAATCCCCTCATGTTTAGCTTAGTGCAGGTTTTATGCATTGCTTTGGGCTTTAAGGGAAAAACAAAAAACAAAGCAGGAGGCTTGCACAGTTGTGGATGGACACAAATTGCAATTCAACCTCCTTGCCATTGATCTATTTCTTTCTCTTGTGTTTGATAGTTGTTGACTGTAAAGCATTGTGGGGCAGAGACTCATCATTACAACACCCCTTTGTGGTAAAAGGTCTTTAGATTTTATCACTGTAGTCATTCTATACTTATGCTTTTTCAGATCGCTCTCAAGATAATCACGGAGGAGAAATTGATTTTTTCTGCCATTCAGTCTCCCTCCTACAGCATCAGACATAACAAGTACATCTCCGAAAGGAAAAGAGCTTTCTGTTGCATGCCCAAAAAAGAAGCTACAGCGTATGCCAAATTTTAGTACTGCCCACACTCTGTCTCCCAGGAAGTAAGAATTGACAGGAAAATTACCAAAAAGTTAGTAGACTGACTTAAAATCTGTGCTTCTTTCCTCTTCTTCCCCTGTTGGTTCAATGTCATTTTACTAGCAGCAATTCCTAAAGTTATCATATTACCTCATAAATATTAGGTCTCATCGTGTCATTAAGAAATTAGCCAGTGTTCCCCCATCCCATGGCACTATTGACTACTGAAAAAGCAGACCTTACCTGCTTTTTCAGCTATGTCTGCAAGCCTAATAAATGATGTTGTGTGCATCTCTTATTTCAACTCTTCTTAGGGAGTGTTGAGCACTGAGAGGTGCAGATGCACATGTGCAAGAGAGAGAAAGAGGCCAAGGGAAACTATCTAAAACATGTAGGAGTTGTTTAGTTTATTCAGTGAAGTTCTGATCTCTTGTTGTAACAGTACTTGGAGACACAGAATTAAGCCCCTGTAGATGCCAAAGGGGGACTTGCTGTTGACTTAATTAGGTCAGTTGTGCTGGGGCTCTCTCTACCTGTGCCCCTGGATCAGTATGCTGTGTTAGCCACCTGCACAGGAAACAAAAGGTCATCCTTCAAAATATACACACATTTCTCCCACCTGACTATTTTTCCAGAAGAACAGTGCACATGGAGAATCTTCTATCTGTTTATTTCTCTTCCCCTGAGGAAGGAAGGTTTGTGTCTGGCAGCCCCAGTGACAGGAGCCATGCAGGTCTAGAGCATTTGGAAACAATTTATGTTAATGCTCCAAAGGCTGAAATGCAAAGATTTATTTACAACCATGAACTGACAGTTCAAACTATGCTGATCTTTCTGGCAAGAGGTGATTTTTTCCCTGTAACTTAGCTGCTCTTACCACAGTCATTATCTCTCATCTTGCTGCAGCAACAGGAAAATGCTCTTGGAAAACCTAAGCCTCTTTCCAAACCAGACCATAAGGACATGCAAGGGGAAAAGGAGGAAACCTATTTTTATTTCTTTTTAATTTCCTTTAGAAAAAGAAGAAATGACAATTTTCTTGTAGTACTGATGAGAGGTTGAGGGTGGGGGAAAGTTACATATGGTCAGAATTTACCTGAACCCCAGCGTGAGAAAGTTAGCTGGTGTAGATGCACTCCACAGTCACCCAAAGCCCTCCTGTGTGTTTAGATTTATGAAAGCACATCAAGGGCTGGTAGCCCTCTTTGTTTGGCTGTCCAGGTGTATCTTATCCTCCTCATCATGGAATGAGTGCCCACGAACTCTGTCATGATGGAGCAGATGAAACCTGAGTGCTTAGAAGTCCTGCTGGCCATAGGACAAGTGTTGATGCTTTGAGTTGTTCGGAGCTGTGACCCTTCAGCAGCAGCTCCTGGCCTTGGGGAGCTGAGCCAGCTGATGCTCAAAAGGCAGGTGTCCCCCCATGGGCCACAGAAGGACATTTGCTGCTTTACGCTCAAGGTGGCCAATGCAAAGGCTAACCAGGCTGTGAGCAGCAACTGGTCTGGGGTTAATGCTCAGCTTGTAAATGAGACAGGGATGCTGAGGCAGATGTGGCTGCACTCCTTCTCTTTTAAATTTTTAAACTGAGAAGAAAGCAGAAGCCTTTTTCTCTTGCTGCTGCTATGGAAGAGCAGTCCTGAAGTAAGCACATCAAAAGAATTTGGCACCCTGTCTTCAAGAAAACACGACCCTTACGATATGTCATCTCTCTCCCAGAACTGCCTTGTTAACAAGCCCAGTGTCCACACCAAGGTTATGATATTAGAAGTACTCAGTTACAGAGGTGTTTGTTCATTGCTGTTTCTTAAGCTCAGAGCAGATATTCACAGATGTCTTAGAAGCTCTTCAGCAAAAGCCAGGAAAATTTGGTTTAATGCTTGAAAATGATAGTAATAACAACAAAAAAAACCAACAAAAAAATTGACCCCAAGTAAAATATCCCAGTCATGCCTTTAGATGATAAATTTTAAAATCTATTCAAAGAAAAAAAGTTTAATTTTTAATAAAGTTACCTTACAATATTTTTCAAAATTATGTTTGGATTTTTCCAAGGGCTCACCTTCCTTGGAAACAGCTGACTTATTTTGCGTAAGGTATAACATTCTGATCTCTTTTTTATCGTCCTTTTTAATCTCTTTAGAGCAATTTTCTGACCAGACAGACTGCATTAACATATGCAGGTAACCAAAGCATACCTGGTTTCTGTCTGGATTGCACAGTCAGCCTATCATTAATTAGAAAGTGGATAGTGTGCTGTTTAAGATTGTATTCCTTTGCAGAACATAAATAACAAAAAAACCCAAACAGAAAATATTTCTTGTGTGACAAGGCTCTTCATGCATCTGGCTAAAGTAATCCCAGTTGTAGCAGTGGAGAAGGAACACTCCACTTGTGGTTTCTGTGTGATTTATTGTGTTTGGCAGTCAGAAAAGATCTGCTCCAGTCTAGAGCCACTCCAGCAGTGGTAGAGCAAGAACCAGCGGTAATATCTACAAATGCCCCAGAAGAACTGAGCACTGATGCTTTGAAACTGTACCCCACAGAGTTTACTCTATGGTGATCTCAGGTTGATACTGAAATGATGGGAAGATGTATGGTCTTACCTGTATTCCCCCACACATTTCAATTATAGAAGGAGCCTATTGAAATAACATGGAGCATGACTTAAATCTGCCACAGCAAGGAAGAACACAGTTCAAGTGGAAAGGCTTGCTCTTATTTTCTATTTTAAAGCCTTTTGAAATTGCTGTCCTCCTTTCTCTTGCAGAATAAGCAAATACTTCCTCAAAGGAAAGGTCAAGTACTTGATACTGCTTAAGCATAAAAATTCGTATTTCTAATAAGAGCATTTAAGCAGATAACAAAAAATGATAGAGGAGAAAAATATTACAAGATCAATAAACCTTATTATTATTTCTGGCACTATCCTGTAAAAATAGTGTATAAGCTAAATGTCTGCAGACATGAAAGTCCAACAAAGATTTGTTTTTCCAGAAAAAGATTGCTTTGTCTTATTGACAGGAACACTGCTAATCTCAAAGAAATTAGACTAAGATAAAAATACCCAGAAATGCCATGTGCTACCATTCAGTCATGTTTCCAAATTTTTCTGTATTTTTGAAATCATGCATATTACTACCCAGGGCACAAAACCAGAACAGTGTCCCATATAGCCTGTGTTTCCTTCTTTATAGAAAGGATAGAAGAAAAGCTGGGACGACTCTGTGGAAAAAGAATGCTTTGTTATTTGTTCTGGCCTCTAGCAGCATAGCTGTGGTTCTGTTTGCTGAGGTAAGACCACAAAGCCCCCTTGTGTCTAAGATAACTGGCGTGGTTTGGGGGATCAGTCAATGTACGTCTTACAGCTGCCGTACAAAACTGCTGTGGCACGGAATGCCTCAGGGCTGTGAGGTATCCAAACTCCCCTGCTCAGCTGCCATGCCCATGGCCTTCCAAAACATGAAAAAGGAGGCTAGGTAAACCTGAATGGGGGTTTACAAACCATTCAGCTGGGCACATCTTAGAAAACCAGACTGATTGCACCTGGGTGAAACCAGCTTGGCCCAATTTTCGGGGGTTTGTGGCTGGAGATTGGACACAGAGAGCAAAGAGTACATCTACTAAGGTTGAGCCAAAGTACTTCTGGTCCGTGGGAGGTACAGAAGAAAGCACAGAAAGACATAGAGAGCCTGGTGACATGGACATAGGCAATCTTTTTGTGGGCAAGATTCTTTCTAACTGAAGAAGGAAGATGTTGAATCCCCCATGGAGAGCTGCACGGCATGGTATGGAGAGGCAGAATTCATCAAAGGCCAGATCCTGGTCTCTGAAGACACTTCTGCTCTAAATCTCAAGGGTGCTTCAGAGCAAAGACGAAATACATCAGTGCAAATGTTTACAGATATTTCATGGTTTTATGCAATTTGCTGTTTTTATTATGCATGATGAAGTGAAGAAAGAGTGGTGGCTTTTGAGCCCTTACGCTTGTGCTTGCCCAGGGTCTAGAACTGACTCACACCATCAGAGTGATACCTTAGGCCTTCCTCTGCGGTGGTTGATATATTTGAAACTTTAAATTCAAAAATTTCCCGTGAAAGGGAGAGGTGAATATGCTTATGTCAGCGTTATGCTCACCTGTATTCCTGTTACAGCATATTATTAAATGTATAGTAACCATTCAGCATCCTAGTTGATATAATCCAGTATAAAATAAAAGGATATGTGAAAAGGAACAAAATTAACTTTTTCACCTGGCATGGATATTTTGATGTTCATCCTTAGAAGAAGGCTCTAGTGGTTTATAATCAAATTCTGTCTATATATAGCTAATTAATATTGTTGAAATGTTAATGCTTCAGTGGCTGTCAATGTATCCAAGATTTATTTTCATGAAACCTGTCATTACCCTGCCATTTCACACTCTCACTTGGGGTGAATCTGCATCACAAATAACTGTGCATATGTAAATGAAACATTAAAATTACACCATTAGAATTAATCAGTCTAAAAATGCAAATTATGAGATTCCCCCGATCTCTGAAGCAGTACCCAAGCGAGGGAAGATGATTGCCTACAACACTAGACCATTCAGGGTTTGTCCAGAGATGCTCAGGACAGGTTTATTCATCAGAGAAACATGAATGAGACTTAGACCTGAATGTCCCTGGTCCGTGGGGACCTTGAAAGGGTGTGAGCATGCTGGCCAGCAGCAACAGGCACTGCTTGTGGCTGATGGTGTTAACATTTATCTGACCTTCCTTTAACTCTGAATGTCCTGGCCCCTCTGAGACGAGGTCAGGCAGGGAGGTGAGGACATCAGCGGGTAACAAATTGCTTGGCTCTGAGGCTCAGGGCTCAACACCCTGGAGAACTGAGCCAGGGGTACCTCCAATGCCCTGGAGAACTGAGCCAGGGGTACCTCCAGTGCCCTGGAGAACTGAGCCAGGGGTACCTCCAATGCCCTGGAGAACTGAGCCAGGGGTACCTCCAATGCCCTGGAGAACTGAGCCAGGGGTCCCTTGTGAATGGGTCTTTGCATCCCTCCTCATCCCTTTCCTTTGGGATGAAAGGTTGAATTTGCAGGGCAGTGCAGCAGAAACTGTCACTAATCCTTACAATTGTAGGACTTTTACTTTGTCACCAATGTTTTGGGTTTGGATTTTTTGGCTTCTGACATTCAAAGCATGGTGGAATCCTGGCAGACTGTGCTGTGTGTGATCAAAGGAGTTGTCTGATCTCTTTTCTAATGGTGTGCCATCTGGGAGAGCTGATGCCTGTATGGACAGGAAAGATGTGATGTCGGGGAAAGTGCTATCCCCAGACTTCTCCAAGAAGTGGGAAAGAAGCCATTATTTGTACCCGAGTACTTCAGCTGGAAATCACCATTATGTGCTCTTCATGGTAGGGACTTCACATGGCCAAACAATATCTGACAAAATATAGCCACTGCTGTGAGATAACAGTGATTTCACAAAAACTAATAATATTTTCCTGTAAATCCAAACCACCTGGAAGCGACTATTTGGTGCTTGCATATGTAGCACTGCTGATTCCCGTGGGAGCACATTTGGCAGAATGGTGAGAACCAAAAATAACTATATTTTATCCCAGCACTTTAGCCATCTTGGGCTTTTCCAAATTACCACAATAACTGGTCCAGCCCCTAGCTTCAGGTGTGCTAGTTAGACAGAGATGTCAGATGGGAACCCCAGGTAATTTTTACAATTTGATGTTTCAACAACATCATTTTATGTCTTTTCAGCTGCCCCACTCACCTCAACCACATGTTGGGAGATCATTTTACCCTGTGGCTAGGGTAACAGATAGTTTTATTGGTGCTCTGGTCAGATTTTGATAGTAATGCTATGGTATGCCAGGAACTGAGTTTTCAATACAGCAAGCCATATACTTTAAAAAAATTTTTCTCCATATGTGACCAAGAATTGGTCAGATTCTATTAAAAAAGCAACCTTTAGAATCCATCCTTTCCCAGATATATCTACAGGTGCACAAAACACACATAAATTTTTGTAAAATAAACAAATACAGACCTTTTTTTTTTTTTTGCCTTCCATATCCAAATGCCTGAAGCAATCATTTTCAAAGTTTACCATCTGGCTGATAAAAGGCACAGAAGATCTTGGCCAGAAAGCTGGGACTTCCATAAATTTATGAACTGATGAAAATGGGGTTCACAGCAGAAACCCAGAGACGACCTTAATTGTAACATTCTTTCACATTTGGATGAATTTGTATATCTAATAACACAGCCTTGTGTTGGTCCCTTTTAGAACAATTCCTGTTCAAGACAACATATAAATACACATAGCCATCAATAAATGTTACAGCTACTGACCCTGGCAATCCCAGTGTCAATTAGCAATCTTAGTTAATATACCTCTAGATTGGAGTCAGGGAGTTGATTGGAGTCACAGAGTGAATGACTTGCTGATATATATATATTTTTAAAAGGTTTGCTGTCTCGTGACTGTGTGTGCCTCAGTACACAGCAAAGCTGAAATATGCGGGTATCTGGTCAACTCAATAAAAGCTGTATCCCTTGGGGGAAATGGAAAGTTTGGAGCAGCCATCAATGCAGACAGTGAAAGTTAGTATTTCCTTTATTATGTACACAGAGAAATCCATGTCAGCATACAGTAAGGACTGGGTTATTGTGGCTGCACACACATGCACACAGAGTGAAGCACAAAAAGAAGGAATGCAGAGCTATTAATTGGGATTTGTATTCTAATTTATTCTCTCCACATAAAAAGAAGAAATACCATGCTGATGGCTCCCGGTTTTTCCCATGCACAATCTGTCCGCACTGTTTGCCTGCAAAGAGGAAAGGCTACCTTTGTTTCATGTGCATCTGCTCTTGCTACAGTACAAACACGCTCCTTTGTTGAGCTCGGCAGCAGGAGTGCTCGGAGGTATAAGGAATCTAAGACCCCATCTTCTACTTTTTATCGCCTTCCCAGTGGATTACACACGCAGCACAACACAGTCATTAAAAATAGTTACACATGAAAGGACCCGGCGCCTCATCAGCTCGCTGATGTGTCACTTTACTGACGGACATGCAGCAGTAATTGCTGTGATAAGAAATTTCTCTTTTTCTCCTCTTCACACCCCTCCCCGTGCACTCAGGAGAAAGGGGGACCGGCAATCTCTCCTCGAATCCTTCCCCAACAACCCACTGGGGCATTAAACAACGCTCTCCTCCTCTCTGCACCCTTTGTTTAAAGCGACATCTCCAAAGATATGTTCTGTGGGTAGTGGGAGGGAAGGGGAAAAAGGGGATTTTTACTTACAGAGCAGCAGCGGGCAGTTAATGCCACCTCCTGGACCAGGGACAGGGGGTCACATCCATTAACAAAGGTGCAAAGAGCACACTGGCCTGCTTGCAGCGGAGAGCTGTACAGCCGGCTGGGGCTTTCTACTGCCTGCAAAGAGCGGCTCTGCCGATTCCAGCTCTGCAGTCAGTGTAGTGTGGAAAGAGGCTGCTGCCTTCCCCAGCCTAGTGAAACCCCTCGCTATCATTTTACCATATAAGGAGACAAAAGCATCGGAGACTCTCATTCTTTGAGGCGCTCTGCAGCTGGCATTCGACACTTTCTCTATTCCAAGGGTGTCAATACTTCCCCCTCCTAAACGTCTTGTCATTCTTGGCCCCCTTCCTAAAACAAGGCTCCCTCTCCCCTCCTCCAGCCTTTGTTTCTCTAAAGCCCTGATGCTTATTAATAACGTGGCTTTGCTAAATCCAAGAACTCCCTGTTTACCGGAGAGATTTTACAGCAACTCAAACCCAAACACTTGTAAGGATCTTCACCTGGCTGAGAGAATAAAGTCCTTGGTTAAAATTGGTATGAGGCTTTATTTGCTTTGGTCATTTTGCCTGCTTAGTGTCTTGCCAAAGAAGAATGAAACAACCTGTCTCTCTTCTCCTTTGTGGAGAGGTGCACATTTTTACATTTTTACAAAACCAAGTGTGTGGGCATTCCTTTATGAGCATTCAGACCCCAGCCTAGTTTCCTTCCGCCCTTCTTTCTTGCCAAGATCCCCCATAATCAGGAGGAAAACGAACAAAAGCAGTGGAAATCAATGAAAGCAAAACCAACCATCTTTGTGTAAGAGAAAGCCAAAGGAACAGATTGTCTCAGCACATGCTCAGTACCCAGCCGAGAGCCCTGCCAGTGCGCACACGGTAAGAAGAGGGGGAACTATTAATCCCACTATAACCAGGAACTACTTTTTCTGCTACAAAATCCAATTTCATCTATCAACCGTTCTAGCAGAAACACATTCTGCTAATCAAAACAGCGAGGCTCCTGGGAAACCTCCCAGAGGGAAGAATTTGGATCAGAAGCACATGGGAGATGTCTGCTCTCTGCAGCTTGAGGGGTAGGCTGGGGAGGCAGTTTGGGGTAATTCTTCTGTAATGACTGGTGCTTGCCAAAGGGAGGTGCTTTAATAAGAATGCTTTCAACCTTAAGGGAAGCCAGAAGGATAAAAATGTAAAGCCCATTAGCCCGAGAGAGTCTCGCTGTTGTTTTGCATCCAGAAGATGCCAGGTAGTCCAGTTTTGGGCACTGGGTCCTGGCACGTGCCTGAGCAGTGGTGTGGAGGTGCACATGGGTTAGATAAGGGTTTCTCCTGCAAAACAGACTTATGCCAGAACCCTGACCTGTACTTGCTGTCCTCTTACGCACCCAAATGTAGTCAGATTTGGAATGGGGGTGAAATGTGTTAGTTGGTCTTAGTGCTACTCCAAATCTAGAAAAGCACAGAATAAAATGGTGGGGAAGGGCCATTCCCAGTTCTTCTATCAGAAGCCAAATCTCCTTTACAGATGTGAGTTATTCTGACGACCAGCAGTGATCTGTTTGTCACTTGATCCAGCCTTTGCTGTTGAGTTTTCAAAACACAGTCATCATGCCCTAGAGGACTGACAATGGGCATACAGGATTCAGGATGGCATGACAATTAAATCTTGTTTAAATGAAAGCTGCTGCACTCCCCAGCCACACAGGGAGTCCCTGACTCTTCCCTTGCATTTGCAGTGGCACTGTAAAATGAATTAAACCAGAGAGGGAACAATTTTCACTGAACCCATGAGCTACATTGGAGCTGCACCTGTATCTTGGGAGAGATACTGGTTGGGCTTCCAGCCCCATCAGTGACTTGTTGGATGCCCTTGGATGAGACATTTCATCTTTCTGCTCTTTAGCTTCACTGTCTGTAAATATAAAGTTCAGGACAGCCAAACTCATGTGCAAATTGTTAGCAAATTTTACAAAGGACTAGTCAGAGCATAAACATAATAGGAGTAATGGTTTCTTTCTTTTAGATTAAACTATTGCACAGTGGAAAGAATGATAATTTATTTCCATCTTAGTTACTGTTCTTACCTCAGCTCTGATTTAGTAGTGCACATAAAAGAGAAAAAAGGCCTTGAAGGTGATTAGAATTGGGCTATTTGATTGTTTAATTCCAAACTTTTCTAAACAAACTAAACATTCTGAATATGTTAATTGTGTTTTTCAGTTTCTGTGATATTTTTATTTTCCCTACTTTGTTTTCCATCTCTCCATTGACAGCTACTGCAGCAAGTCTGACAGATTTTTTGATGATCCCTCTGGTCACACAAGACAAGCGTGTTCCACAGTTACAAGTTTAAATATATACTGGCTCCAGCTGAAATGATTTAGTTTATCTGTTGCAGGTCTGGGTTGACTTAAGGAAGATAAGGTAATTTTTGCTGAATTTAATATAACACCTCCGGTTCCTTGAAGGCAGAAGAGCCTCTGCCAATTTAAAACCCATTGATTTGTGGGCTCACTATGGGACTTGACACTCAGCAGCCACACCAAGACTGTGTGGAGCTGTGAAAGGGATGAGGAAGGTTACCAGGCAGCTTCCCTCATCCCAGCATGAGGTGTATGCACTCCATCAAACGCTCCTAGGGAAGGTATGGGGAACATCAGACCTCTTACCCTCCTTCAGGACCACTCATGCCACATTTTAGCTGGCAAGTAAATATTCATCAGTGATTGGCTGCAGCCCCCCAGCCCCTTTCCCACCAGAATCAAATCCAGCAGGTGTGGGTGGGTGGGAGAGCCCCAAATTTCATTAATTTTCTGAGAGATGAGGAGGAAAGGGCAGGGGCCCTTTCACTAACAAATTTATGATGTAACCCACTTCTTCTTGTTCCATATGTATTTTATTTTTACTTCATTGGTTCTCTGATGAACCCAGCAGAGATCAGGCATCTTCAAGGTTTCAGGGGAGTCAATGCAATGAAAACAGGATTGGTGCTTCCAATAGGGGGCCTGAACTAAGAGTGGAAATGCAAGTACCACACAGTGATTCAGAAACTTATCCAATGGTTTATATTTTCCTCATGTATATAGCATTTACATAGCATATATTGCTTGTTCTTCAGTGGTCCGTGTGTTTAACAGGCTAATTCTATGTGTAGAATGCTGCACCTCCATATGGTAAAAAAAGGTGGAAATAGTATCATTTTCATTGCAGGACTTCTCAATGATTTTACTAAGATTTCAAAAGTCTCACTTCAGCTACTGGGCTGATGCTGGAATAACTATCATTTCAACACTTATCTCCTTTTCTGGCTGAAAAGAATGAACTAAGGAAAGTGGTGGAAAGAGACAGCTGGAAGTGAGCTATTTCTATTTCCCCCCGTCTGACACAGAGAAATATAATGTCTCTGAGCGAGCAGGGGAGAGGAAAATACACACTTTTAGGTTTGAAAATGGCTAAGCTACTGGCTGATTCCTCACTCCACCAATTTATCCTGGAAACTGTTAAGTTAACTTATCAGAATTCAACTAATCCCCTTTTTGATGCTTGAATCTGTATAACACAAGCTTCAATTGAATATGAGAGGGTGCATTTAGGAGAGCTGCTGTTTTTGGCACTACTGCTTAGGAAGTAGTGTAGACTAGTGCAGATGTTGCATTTTAGCTCATTAAACCTAAAATAACAGCTAGGCAATATTAAATCTTCCTGAAATTTCGTTCTCATAGGATGCTCACAGATATGTATTTTCCCCAAGATTATGAGACTATGCAAAGGATAAAAAGATATTTTCAGCATGTATTTTCTTTCCCAATTAGGTCTCCAAGTCACAAGGCTTTTTGCAATATTCTGACCTTCCTTTCATCCCTTAGGTGACTTGATCCTCAAGTAGAAGGACACATCAGGTAAGAAATATCAGGGTTTCAGAGATTCTGATGAGGGAATTACAGACATCTTTGGACAATCCGTTAAAACCACCCAAGTCAAGGCAGATAGAGAAAGTCTGTCTGCTTTGGGATGATGCAAGACTTCTATTATTGATGTTTAGCCTAAATCAGTGTGGAAACATTAGTGGTTTAGAAACTCCAATCTAATCTATGAAAAAAAAATACTTCCATGTTTACTTAATATGTTTGAATAGTTTTCACGTACAGTGTTAAACAATTTTCTAATTGTAATTAGAGAAAGGTGCCATGGTTCAATAGAATCAAGGAACTTCTGTTTTTTATAGCAAAAGTTATCTCTAGAAGGATAATATGATGCTATGTGATAAGATAGATAGTTGAGACTCAAATCCAAGTGTGTCTCTCTGATAGCATGGTCTGGGATGGAGCCGAAAGCATTTTAGACAATTATGGTCAGTTTGGACAAAGATTTCATTAATTTTTTAAAGTTAGTCAGGACTTTTGATCCACTTAGCCCCAGTTTAATTCAGAGAAATCTATCTCCTGAAAGAGATGTCCCAAAGTGAATATGGCAGTGAGACACTGGTCACCATGGGGTCTGTCACTTTCCGTGTAATTGCTCCCATGCCCTTCCTTCTGTAGACAATTGAGATGTAAGAGAGGGTTTGCAGTGGGGGACCCAGGCAGAAAGACAGCTGTGTCCCTTTTTCTGCTGCTTTCCTCTCTCCCAGCTGAGTAGACAAACAGCTTTTATCACTGATGTGCAGAGGAACACAATTTGATCACAAAGGAGAAGTGTAGGGGTGCTTGACGAAGAAGCAGACAGAACACAAGAGCGAGTTACAAGGATCAACCCAGCATTTAAAGGAATGGTGTCTTGCTAAGGAAAACCCTTCTTGTTGACAGCTGAGTTTTCAACAGCTTGGAAAGCTGAGGCACCATGTTACAGGACTGACAGGTCCTTCACTGGACGAGCAGCATTGTCAGAAGATCCATCCCAGGACATCATGGATTAAAAAAAAAGCCATACAGGCCATTGCAGGATAAAGGCAGCCCATCAAACAACTCCCAAAGCAGTAGCTGTCTGTACCATGTGGGGCAGCCACCCTGAACAGACCTCACCAGGCTGAGAACTGTGTGAAGAAGAAATAATGAAGAGCTGTAACAAAGAGAGTGAAAGACAACAATTCTTATGGAATACAGTCTTTCCTCCTACTTTCCCTAGCATCCTTTCTCCTTCTTTCCCCTCACTAAGGAACAGATGGTGCCTTTACTTTTAAGGAAACTAGAGTGGAACATTTTGGTCTTTGCCATCTTCACATTTCTTTGGATTCCAAGTGTTCGCTAAACCCCTGAGCTCCATAGTTTTTTCATCTGTAACCAAGGGTAGAGATCTTGGTGGCATGTCTTTGGAAGTGCTTTGGGATAGAGAGACAACCCCCAAAAACAGGTGAGGAGTCTTCAGATATCTCTAAATGATGATAGCACAGAAACCAATGCAGAGGAGCTGTTACTTCTTTCCTTTCCTCTGGATTCAACTTGACTGCCATGCAGGCCCTGGATGTGACAGATAGGAAGAGTCTTTTGGGTTTCATACTCCTGCAGATGGAATCTGAGATGACAAATTACTACAGAGGTTGCAGTAATTGCTGGTCTTCTGAGCTGGCAAATATTACCCCTTAATTTAGAATTTATTAATTTCAGTATAATCATGATTTATCATTCCCCGTTCCAGACACGTGAAACAAACACACTGTGATTGTTCCAAGAAACTAATCACCCTGTGTTTCTGACAGCACCAGAGACTTGCTATTCTGTAAAAAATAGCTCACATTCCCTGTGGTGTTCTCAGCAGCATGCTTAAGCATTTTTAGGCAAAATTCCCTTTCCATAGTCCTCCCACTGCCCCACTGCTCATGGCTTTTTCTCCAAAACCTTACTTCTGTGTGTATAATTTGCTTCTGCTCCCCTTAGTGCTTTTTCTGCCTGCACCCCTGATGTCTCTTATGACCCTCTGGAAATAACCAACAGCAACCTTTGAGATTACCATTTCACTTTATCAGACAGCCAGAGGCCTCAGGAACTTCTGAGCAAAGAGAAGTTTGAAAAGCAGTTGGCAGACACCTTAAGATTTCCAAGGCAGAAGTGACAATGTCTAACTCATTCCTAGCAGATCTTTACCTAATTTGCCTGTAAGGATTGACATTAGGACTACACAACTTCCAAAGTCAAATGAGGGAAGCAAGGAAGGAAGGAAGGAAGGAAGAAAGGAAGGGAGGAATGCTGGTTCAGACTAAAGTTTTCAGTCTGACATTCATGCTTGTGAAGGATGGATAGTGTCAGGCAGAACTCGTCATTTGTAGTTATTCAGATCACGCCATAGCAATACGAGAATCATTGAAAGAATAGTTCTTCCAATTTGTTATGCTGCTCTTGGGAAGTGTCTTGGGAAGAAAGTGAGAAGAGAATATCTCTTCATAATTCTCTGCCAGCCTCCAGCAACTTTTGGCTTGGGGATTTCTCAACCTGGAGGCAGTATCCATACTGAGTATCACTTTCATGAACTTGCAGTTGCCTCTTGATTGCCTGAAAGGAAATTCAGTTTCCAGTAACAGGTAGCTCTACTCTGTGTTGCTGAAGAACCATCTTCCTTGTGTTAATTTTGAACATATTACCTACTAGTTTCATCTGAGGCCTCCTAGGTGTTACCTTTGGAGATATAATGAGCAACTGATCTTTGTTCATGTGGTACAGGCTGTTCATGTCTTTGTCAATTTTTATCATATCTCCCCTCAGCCATCTCTCCTAGGCCAGGGAGTCTCGGTCTGTATGAAAGCTACTCCTCATGTTTTATCATTCCTCCTCAAACTTTTTCAATACAATGATTTAGTTTTTCAGGTGATGTAGCCAAAACTCTAACATTCAGTTTGCTCTTTGGCTGCTATTGACCGGTGTATGCTCTGTTGTTTTGGGGTATTTTTGGAAGTCTATATTGCCTCTAAATTTCACACTCAGGTAGACATCTCAGAACCATTACTTTGTAGCTAAAGTTACATTTTCCCCCCATGTTCACTGTTTTATGCTCATCTACATTCAGTTTAAGACGCTGTTCTAGTGCCCACTCATACTGTTGCCTAAGATCCTTTTCTCTTATCCCATTTCTCAGTCTCAGAAGAATTTCCACTAATAATCTCCTATTAATCTCATTATTGTATATTAAAATCTGTCTATCTTCCAATTGATTTTATGCAATACATGCAAAGATCTTCCCTTTTATCCTATTACTGCTTAAGTATTTTTAAGAATGTGTGGTGAGGGCCCTTATTGAAGACATGGAAAAGGACAAATAGGCAGATGCTGTCAACCAAAGATCTCCTGTATCTCATGCTGGTTATTGTCTTATGGGAACCTGATGGATTTGTAGAACATGACTTCACCTTACCATACTGAATTTCTCCCAATGTATCATATTTACCCAGCTTCTCTACCCTGCATAGTGATTTCTACTAAATTTGTCAGTTTTACCAGGCTCTATTTCTCCTGTTTTCTTTTGGAAGCATTTTAAAAGGCTGATGCTGTATTGGATACATTCAGGTGCTCAGTTCTAAGTCGGTTTTAAATAAGAGGCCACAGACTATTATTATTTCAGCTAATTCATCCTTCAGTCCCTTCAGATCTGTTGGATGAACACTATCTGGTTCTAACATTTCTTTCCTATTCATTTTGTTTATTTGCTCCATACCTCTTCTACAGACACTTCAGCTTGAAATAGATCTTCTGACGATACCCATAAGGAAGCATTCTGCTGCAGGAAACTCTCCAAGTTCCTCACAATGAATACAGGAGCAAAAAAAGGAGATCATTTAACCTCTTCTGTTACAGCCATCTCTTCCTTGAGGACTGGTTATCTCTTGGCCCTATCATCCCCCAAACCCTTCAACTTTCCTAATATCCAAAAGAAGCATGGGGTTGCAAATCGCTTCCCCAATTACTTCAGACTCATAATATTTTGATGCAAGTAGAAACAGTCACCCTCTCCAATCTGACCATGACTGGGGACATCCTGTTTTGCAGAAAGATCCTTCCCTATGGCAATAATTATTTTTCTTCTCAACTACTGTTTGTATATACTACAGACAAATTGAGAGGGTCTGAGATTTAGGCTCAGACATATATTATGATTGAGTACATGAGCTTAGATTGTGCACTTTGAAGTAGAGTCCTTGCTGTTGATCCTCTTTGGCCTGTGCTTACTTTGAACCCTAAAGGGCTCAGGCTCTTTAAATAATAGGATTAAAGTAATCGTTTGGTTGCTGATGTGAATTTCATGTCTAACACTTCACATAGAGCTGAAAAAATATACCATCCATTGTCAGCCTGATACGCACACGGATTGTGTTTGTCCCTGCCAAGTTTATGTCCACATGGCTGTCTAGTGGAGTTGCTGTCTTAATGTAAATGAAATTCAAATGTTGTGAGTAAAATGAAAAAAAGACTTGTAACAATGGCTTGTCTTGAAGATAAAGTGTCTCTCGCTGGAAGATATGTAATTTTTCTGAATCATTAGAGAGAAGTCAGAACTCACATTATGAAGCAGTGTTAGTCCTTTTGCTTATCCCTCATGTCTAACCATAAAGTCCAGGGAGTCCCGGCTAGGTTGCTACAATGGAAATGCCTTACACCACTGAGCACTGCCCATCTCTCTGTCACTGAAGAGCCTGTCCACAATGATGCTGACTCTTCCTTATATCCAGAAGGATTTCCAGGAACTCAGACTCCTCATTTGCAAGGAAGAGTTTCTTACTTGGATATCCAGAAAAAAATGTGGGGAAGGGTCTGGCTTGTCTGGCAGCAAACACAGCACTGGCAGGGAGTGGGAACTTCACCTGAAGGAGAGGGCAGAGGAAGACTTGGGAGGAAGGCAGCTGCTCTGCCTGAGTGCCTACAGCACTTCCACAGCTGTGCCCACACTGCTTCTCCTGCTGTCTTTCTCTGTGAGCATGCCCTGGACCCAGAGCCGTTCGCTATTTCCTTTAGTAATCTGCAAATCCACCCAACATTTGCATTAGTAAACACTAGGTGAAAGGCAGAAAGAAAGCATGGCTGCCCTCAGATCTGGCCCTTAGAAGGCCCTTACTTCTCTTTTCTGAATTAGGAGAAAGTGCTATTTTTCTCCCCTGAAAGGATGTTGAGAGAAGAAATACAATGTGAAATGCAGGCTGTGCAAGAAGCGCGTAACACACACTGTGTTTAACCTGTGCTCACATGAATTCCTGAGCGGGGCTTACGTGGTGGAGTTGAAAACTACAACAAGCCGAGTTTGTTCTGAGAAATTCCTCTCTTTTATTGTTCTGTACCAGAAGTGCCACGCTGTATCTCTCTCTCTCTATCATAACTAGTGTTCTAAGCCCCTGAGTGTCCTGCTGCCTTCGGCACCCAGCGCTGGAGGATGTGAGATGCATTGCAATGGAAACCATGCACAGGAAATTAGGATACCCAGCATTTAAAAAATGGGATAAATACCAGAATAATGGGCTTCTGTGTGGTGGCATCTATGGCTTGCAGGTATTTCTGTTTTCACATGGTAATCTCTAGGCGTGTTGGGCTTTGCTTCCGTAGCCACAGACTGCCAAAAAGGAGCACTAGTCAATGCTGTCAATGCTTCCCTCCTACAGAAAGCATACAAATTTCTAGGGAGGCTTTAGTGAAAATCTGCTCAGTTTGACAGGGAATATGCTGATCTGAAAGCCCACTAGCTTTGTTTATGGAATATGTGAGACGACTTCTGTCCCCACGTATGTGCCCATTTTATTCTCATGACAAAGTACTTATTTTCCTTTTCAAAGGAGGGTTTTACTCTAATTTGTTGTGATATGGGAATTCCATAGACACTGTAAGAAAAAAAAAATATTATAAAAGAGAATCTGTATAAGTGGCTTCATAAAAAATATTACTGAAAATATGAAGTGAAATTGAGTGAAAATATTTATTCTTCTAGCTCTTTCAGTTTCACTAATTCTTGGTAGCATGTCTTAACAGAAGCCATTAAATCAACCTGCAGCAGAAACATTTTGAGTTTTATGAAGTTGATGGATCCCTTTGAAATGTCTATGGTAGTCCTCCTTTCATGTTTGTCAGAGGGAGCTGGGCAAAACCAGGCAAAATTGCTCCAGCTGCTTTCAGAAAAACTAGGACCCTGTGTAATATGACTGATGCTTCTTAAAGCTGATCAGCGTTAGATGACAGACATTGTTGAAACAGTGTGAGATTTATCAGCATGAAACTGTACTCACTGTGATGTAAAGGCAAAGGTAAAATGTTGCAGTCACTAATAATTCATCCCATTGAGAAACAACTGTCTCAGAGTGTCTGTGGCTTGGTTAGAGAGCACACAGCTACAAAAAAGGAAAAATGGTAAGAAAAAGTATGGAAATGCACTTTTGTGGTACAAATCTACACAAGTTTGGCACTATTAAAATTAGGAGGAAAAGGAAGAGACCTGAGTTTTGTTACAATAATCCATGGATGCTTCTGAGAGAACTCCCATTGATATCTGTGGGGCCAGGATTTCACCTCCAAGTCAGTATTCACATTCACTTCCTTCTCTGTTTTTTTTCCTTGTAAAATAGCCTTTGACATTTTCTGTATTAAAGAAGTGTTTGAATGAGCCTGCCCCCTCACAGCCTCTTGCCAGCTGTAGTCAAAGGTCTGCCTTGTTCTGATGGCTTGCTGTTTGGAAGGGAAAAAGTAAAGTTATTCATCCATTAATCATATTTTTAAATGCTAGGTAAGAACAAAGTATTATTGTTGGAAAGACTGCCTTTAGAATGGCTTCACTTTGGAAACAGGCTTTGGGTCTTTTTGTTGAATTTCACTTTTAAATTCAAATCTAGTGAAAAATCACAGCATTAGTATGTATGTTCCTGCATTTTATTCCAGCTAAGGACTTTTGGCCAACACAGTTTTTTAAAAAAGCTAATGCTTTGCTGTACATGATTGGAATGCTGCTTCTGCTTCTTCTTTTTAAAAGGGAACACTGTCAATACACCAGTGGCTGCAATACTTTAACACTAAGTGCCCAACCAGGACGATTTTCTTATTTTTATTGTTTTAGCCTGAGGCTTGAAAGATAGACAAAGAGTTTGAGGACATGATAAAATTTCTAGTATGCAAGAAGTGAGACTGCTCTGGCAAGAAACACTAGTTTTGTACACTATTTCTTTATTGCACAATTTACTGTGGAAGCACATCAGTTTAGCTTAACAGCAAGATCTTGTAATAACCAGACGAGTGAAGGCAGCTGCCATGTCCCACTGGTGTCCCTCTAAAACACTGCACTCTCTGCTGGGACACGCTGCCTTTGAGCTCCAGGTCACTCAGGAAACTCATCTCACAAGTGCTGGGGACCAGAAGGTTGGAGGTCTGACCAGATTTTACCAGACCACTTTGCAGTGGCAAGATGGTTACTGCTGGAGAATGGGGAGACCCGAGGAGGTGCTGGTTGCAGTGTCTGGAGACACTGAGCCTTCCAAGGCATCTGTGTGGGGACAGTAAGCACCAAGACAAGACAGGTGCATGTGCACACAGTTTGGTATTTTACTTTATTCTTCCACTTAAGTTATGTGCTGTTTTTGACAGGAAAGGTGGGGCAAACTCGTCCCTGAGCATGTTGTCTCAGAGCTATCTACGCTGTCACAGCCCGCACCAGCATAACCCTGGGAAGCTACACCAGACATGACATATTACCTGAGGACATCAACCATGGTAGTGAGTGCCCATCACAGGTGAGGTTGGGTACATGGGGGCAACCTCAGAGGCTGTGTCTTTACTCATAGATCACACAGGACGCTCCCAGGCACTGAGATTCAGTCAACCTTGCTGGTCTGCTGATGAGAAGCCATATAGGGCTCTTCCCCCTGGGCATGTTCTAAGAGCAAATCCTATCCCTAGGAGGTATTTTGGATGTATTCACTTGATTTCAGAGGCCATGAGTGGGTAATGGCCAGGGCACAGCCCCAGGGCTTCATTTCCTGCAGGAGCAGTGCCAGGCACACTGCCATGGCAGAGCCCAAGAGACAGCCCTGGGACCAGACCAAAATGCTGCACCAACTGCACCGGTGTAAACACCGACCTCTCATCTAAAGTCAGTGCATCCCCAGCAGCTTTAGACCAAGTAATCATCTACCCTTCTGCCTTTGAAATCCTCACACAGGATCTGAGCTCAATCCCAAACACTTTGAAGTGGGCAGTCCTTTCCTACAAGCACTGGCTTTGGGTTAGGTCTAAGGAGTCCTGCTCCTCAGGGTACCAGGGACATGAGAGCCTGTCAAAGTCTGTGAAGGACTTAGCATTTTGAAAACACCTTTCTTTCATTTAATTTCTTGAATAATGGAATAGTAAACAAACTCTAGTGCAATGTGTGATAGCTTTAGCTTTTAGGCTAAAAGTAAATTAGTATTTCTTACCTTTTTGTCATATTTTGTGATCCTTGGATTTAAAAGCCTTTGGTTATAAGAATATTTATAACAAAAATGTATGTGTAAATGCATCCAAACAAGTGTACACACATGCACAAATAATCTTATTTTCCCTAAGAGGTGTTCTTTTATTGGCTTCATTTGAAAATTAATGCTCTCATGAGATGAGGTTGAAAGTAATTTAATATAACAATATCCTGATTATTGGCATTTGGCAGTTATTGCTAATGCTATTTTACAGGTTAGTTTTGATGAATTCCTGCTTTGACACTCAGTTATGATTCAGTGCTTTGCTTTCTTTTCCCTTTTCCCTCAGCTGCTGTATCCAGAACAAGTAATTGTTTAAAACATGAAACCAGCAAGCATGGCCTGTAATTTTCCTTTTTTTTTGTTTCATGGCCACTAGGAAATGGTCTGAAAGAGGAGAAAAGAGTGAAATGTTCCTTCTGTCTGTCCTCCTTTTTTCCCCACTATCTATTAATTTTCCAAACATTCAACATAAAGAAGAAAATGCTGATAGAGGGGAAAAAAACTCCAAAAACTAATTAAAAGCTTTCTGCCTGAAGTAATTCAGTTTGCTGTTCAAACCAGGGAAGTGTCTATAATTAGATATGGTTGTGTTCCTGGAGAACATGAAAACATGACAGTGTATTATTAGTGAAGAAACTAAAGAGCAGCTGTTAGTTAGCACCTGGTTCCCAACAGCAGACTGGGAATACAAAAAGAGACTCTCTGTACACGCCTTGGCAGCAAGAAAGGAACAAACATCTTAAAGTCCACTCTTCCCCTGAGAAAGCAGCACTCCCCTCAAGATGTCTATGCAGAGCCCGAGAAGTGGTGGCAAATGGCAGGCGGAAAGCAAAAAGAGCTCAAAAGACAGTGAAAACCAAACCAAGGCACTATCTTACCTTGCTGCAGCTCAGTGCTGCCTCTGCTCAGGAGTCTGTGAACGACAGAGGACAGGACAGACTTGCCTCTTTATTGGATTGCCCAAACTATATGTTTCATAATTAGACACTTGGGCATCCGTGCTTCGGGTGAGCTATAAATATAATATCTCCACAGCAGCAGCCATGGGCAGGAGATAAGGACTGCAGCATCCTGTGCTAACCAGCCTTTTAAGGCATCACGGCAAGAGCTGCATGAGGGCCCTGACGGAAAGGGCTGTTGTGCCCTTGAGTAGTGCCAGCCCATCACTTTGCTGCTTTTGGGAGTGCCTTCAGGAGGTGCTGCAAGAGACCCCAAGGAGATGCTGCTATTTCAGGGCTCAATATTTTAGCTGAGACACCAGAAACTCTAATTTATTAATCAGATTATTTGCCAGCCTTTGGGATTGACAGAAACACCTTAAGAAGTGCTAACTGCTCTGTGGATGTAATAAACCCCAACATCCCTTCATCTGTCTGTCTGTCCAGCCCAGGTGTGCAGCCCTGTTGCAGGGTAGTTTGTGTCTTGTGTCCTGCCTGGCTTTTGCCCTGCACCTCCTCATGCAGGAAGCTGTAGTGCCACCTCACCACAAAAGACAGCAGCTTTAGAGATTAGCCTGAGATCACAAAGTAAGCCAGTGCTGTCAGCAGGACTGTAGTTCAGGGGTGAACTTTCTGCTCAGGGCTCCCTTCCCGTGACAAGGTAAGTGTGATGCTGTGTGAAGGGGACACTGGTACACAAAAAAAAAGCAAGAGGTTTGAGATGGAAAAAAGCTCTTCCAGTAGCTCCCATGGGGAGACTCTTGCTGGCTGTGGAGAAAAAGCTATCCAAGCAAGGCTCAGTGTAGAGGTGGGATTACAACCTTCCTACTTCCTTGCCAATATTGGTCCATCTCTGCATTTCAGTGTACTTCTGCAGAGAAAATTGTATCAGACATGGTCATTGATAAAAAGTTGAACTATTTTAAGGGGAAGAAAAGGAACACCTCTCTTCAAGATGGGGAAGAAATAGCGTCAGGCAGACTCTGCGTGTGAGCAAATGACTCTCCTTTCCACACCTGCATACTCATCTGAGGAAGTACTGTGCTGTTGAACTGAGGTTGCCAGATGTTCCTTCTCCTGGCTGAAGCAGGAGGTATTCAGTTTCTTTGATGGATGTATTTATTACTTCCATAGTCCTGAAGAACACCTCATTCCCTTCATCTCCCTCTTCTGTCTTTTCCTCAGAGCTCTGGGTGAGCAATAGTCCTTAGGAGACAGCATCGCCTCCCAGATTGTCTCTGAGCAGTTTGGACAGCAAGTGTAGGTCAGCTGCAGAGACTGGGTACTAACACAAACTGCACACCAGGCTTTTTGGCATGACACACTGATTTATGGTGTGACACGGAGCCCAGTCAGGTTTTACGGTTTTAACTCCAAACCAATGAGAAGTTGGCATCTGAGGTATTCATCCTAATATCAAAAAGCCCACAACAGCATGTCCTCAGCCTCTGCCAAGCAGCATGATTTGAAAGCCTGAGTCAAGCCTCCAGGAGAAAATGACTTTCACACATCTCCTTTTATCCCTGCAGAAATGCCTAGCTTCCAAGCACCATGGATGAGGAGCATGGCCTAGAGACTTTGGTTAAGAAGATAAGAGAAATATCCCAGAGATTCCTGGGGAAAGTGTTGCTCCTCCTAGATCTAGTGCCCTTTTGCCTCATGTTCCTTTAGCTACATGTAAACAGTCCTTTCACATTTCCCAGAACAACAAACAGTTATGAAAAGCTGTTTAAGCAGCAAAAATGGGGTTGTAAAGACATATGTTTGGACAGCTCTGGAAAGCCTCAACCTTTTCATGCTAGCCAATTTTTTTGTTTGTATGATTCAAAGGTCCATCTGATGTTGTAGAAACAACCCGGATAAACTATGGTTGTCCCCTGCCCCAGTCCAGGATGTTCTGGGCACTAATGACAGGTTTAATCCCCAGGTGTCAGCCTGACTGCAGAATGTGTTTGGATCTGGTGTACACATCCAGCCAGCTGGGACCAGCTTGGGATAAATGTTGCCCTCTAGAACACTTGATCTAAACCTGGAGATGATGGATTACAGATCTGCTAATGCAAACATTACTGCTTTTCTCTCTAAGAGCAAATGTTCTCTAAAGCTGGTTACCCCACATTGTCCCGCTAATTAAACTGTCCCAGTTTCATTTTGGGGGTTGCCTTACTCGCGAGGAGCCTCACGAGGGAAAGGACTCCTTGCAAAAGGATGCTGCCAGAAAGCTAAAGCATCAGGAACATGTCAGGCTATTGGTTTTGATTCTGTGCTCCTGGCAGCAGCTAACAGGTGAGCCACTTCCTCGAGACAAGCAGGGGAATGCCCCCAAATTCAGGGCACCAGCACTTCCGAGGTATGGTAGGGTGGCAGGCTGACAGTAGAGGGGAGGTACTCCTGTGGATGTTGTCAGAAGCAGAGACATCCCCAGGTGTTTCAGCTCTACAGTGGTGTTGGATTTAGCCTTTATGAAGAGGGATGGAGGCTGAGGCTCTCTATCCCACAGCAGTGATGGCATTGCTTGGCACAGGCCCCTTTGCCATTTCCATGGGGTTGTAGCCCCGGAACCAGCCCTGCTGCTTCTGTGACTGAGGCACAGGCAGGAAGCAAAGCAAGAATTTCAGCCAGTTCCCTACTCCAAGGCAATGGGATGTGTGTATACAAGAAGAGCTGCTTTACAATCACAGAATCATTTAGGCTGGGAAAGATCTTTAAGATCATTGAGTCCAAATGTGCTTTAGAAATGGAAAGGAAATGCTACAAGCTGTAAAGCACAGCTCCTGTGGAAACCATACCAAGGTGGCATGAGCCATTTATTGCAGTGAGGTTAGAGGTTTTACCACTAATCCCTCACAATCAGGATTCACTCTGCCTTTCTCTGCAAGTCACAGAAGATGCCAGAGTCCAGGCATCCAGGAAGAATGTAAATGTTCAGGATAGGTTTAACAAACCAAAGTCTAACCAGCTTGCACTAGTACTGTCTTTGCTAAAAGAAGAGCTCTGCTAACAGATATTCGTAGGAATCTGCCCTTGCTGTCCTGACATCTGCGTTCATGGTAGGTAGCACAGCGACGTTGAGCCTTTAATCTAATTTGGGGGATTTAGAGGTGGGTTCTGTATATGTGATATTGACTGCCAGAGAGCAGAGGGGAAGAGGGCACCTGTGGAGATTGTGCTGGTAGTCAATATCTTGCAAACACTTCACACTCAGGTCCTCACAGTGAGGAAGATGGGATTAGCATTTGCTGTTATGAACAGGGGATTCAGCTGTGTTAGAAAGACATCAGCCCGTCTGCTTCTTCTAGCCCTTCACACCAATGCCTTCCAAATTAGACACCTGCACATAAAGCTGCACACCCAGCCCCCCCCACACCTGTGGGAAGAGCATGCTCAAATGCCAGCTGCCCCAGAAACCTGTGGCCACACGGCCTTTGGCCAGCATCAGGCACCTTCAGGCCTTCCCATGCCTGTGAAGATGCTTGTGGCAGGCAGCATTCGGGCTCTAGCAGCAGCAGGCTCGGGGATGCCAGTGACTTCCAGGTCTCTGGGGATGGGGCGTACCTGGAGGGTCCCAACCCCACCTCCCTCCTGGTGGGCAGCTGTCCCCATGGACACCACTGTGCCCAGACTATGGAGCACAGGTGAGATGTAGGTGCTTTCGTATGAAGCAGCAAAGCACAGTGATTTCCAAGGGCCTCATCTCTGCCTGATTTCCCCTCCTGCCCCGTGTTTTGAGCTGAAGTTCCAAGAAGATGTCATTGCTGCAAAGATATGCTCAGGCTTGAGAGCAGGTTGAAACATTCAGAGCCCTGTGACGTGCATGTTTTCCATGGATTGCTCTCATCAGCAACTCACCTCTCCCAGTTTTTGTCACCAAAAGCTGGCATCTGGTGTAAGCCAGTCATCTGTGTGCTGTCTATGGGGACTGGAGGTGCCTATCTCCTGCTGCTGACGACCTGGTGAGAGAAGATGGCTCACACCAGACTTTCTTTCACATAAATTTGGTCACCAGCTAACTTCTGGTCACTGAGTTTATGTGAAATATGCCTCACTCAGCATGAGATGCCCTTGCTTTGAGTAGTATGCCACAAAAATGCCTGTGTTGGGTGAGATGTAGGTTAACCTAGCCTATTTTCTTGCCTCCAGCTAGTAGTTCGTGCTTGGGAATATAAATATCCCAGAACAGTTTCTTGAATTCCCGCAGGTTTTGGGTTGGGAACTCTCTGAGACAGAAGCAAATTATATTCAATGACCTTGATGCATTTCTTTTTCTTTTCTTTCCGTGAATTTCCTGCTGTTTCTGATCCCAAACACTTGAGGTGTTTGTTCTCTCCCATGACCAGTCTCTGCAGCTTGTACCCCTCGGGCCCAGCAGCTGTCAGAGCTCAGAGCACAGGAAGGAGCTCTTCCCCCAGCACAGACAATGCCACGTTTGGGTAAATGATGCAGATGAGCTGTAGTCTGAAAATACGGACACCCAACTCTCTCCAAAACCTCTAAAATCAAATTGCATGGAAAACCTGGGGAGATGTTCCATTTCTACCCCTCTCCATCCTGTGTCCCACTCACACTGAGGGAGATGAATCCAGCCCCCAGGCTGCCTTTCTGTGCCTACTTAATGGCCCCACATCTCAGGGTTCACTTTGCAGACCTGATGACACTGCACTGACAAATGCCCTGAGTAAAGGGAGAACTGGGTGGTGCCTCTTAAGGCAGAGGGAGATCTGGATATATTTTCAGAGTACAAACAAAGTTGGAAAAGCAGAAATCATTTCTTCTTCACTCCGCCACTCATCCGCCCAGCAAATATCACAGCTCACAAAAGGCCACTGCTCTTAGCAACTGTTTAACAGCCCCATCTCTGCCCTTTCCCATTTTGGCTGAAATACTCGTTCAGTATGCTTTAGCTGCTGTTTTTGGATCGTGCTAAGACCTCTTCACTCCAAAACTAAATCTACCCTCATAATCCACCAAAAAAAGTCCTTACAAAGCTAAGCAGGCTTCACTTAACAACAATAAAACCTTTTGTGGTTTGTAGTGACAAAGGGATACAATTGACTGCCTGAGTTCAAAGCAGATGAGAGAAGCAATCCCAGTAACACTGAATTTTGGTGCCCTGTTTGCCCACTTACCTTCCTGTTTGAACTAATGTCTTTACCCCACTCTACCTAACTCCACCAGTGAGTATGAGTACATGTGCAAAAAATTCTTTCAGGACTCCTTTCAGAAGAGAGGAATTTTCTCCTGAGGTAACTCTTATCTCAGAGAAGTACAGTGCAGTGACCCCCAGCAGCAGGAGTCAGGAGCTGCCACTAGCAAAATGAAGAAATCAAGAGCCCAGACTGCTTTGTCTGCCTCCAAGTATGAGGCTGCTTATATGGATCAGGAGTTTTAGCCTAAGCAGTTTTATTTTAGCATGCACAAAGACAAAGCAGATTTTTGTAATAGAAGCCGTGGATTGCCTTAAGCATAAGTGTAATCACCAGCCCCCCCCCATAATAAATAATAATAATCCCAGCTCTGACATTAATTCATAGTGTGACCTTGGACATGACACTCACATCCACGTTATCCAACCTGGCAAGTACATGCAGGTCCCACTGGAGGACAGAGATGGTGCAAGTGCCAAGTGCTTTGAAAAGGAATCAAATGAGGCTCCCAAGGGCTCAGGTTTCCCACTTGTAGGGGAAACTGTGAGAGAGATGACTCCTCAAGAACAAGATCTGAAAAATACACTGAGATGATAAAAAACCCCAGCCCTCAGTGGGCTTGGAGTTTTCCACACCTCCACGGCCTGTAAAAGGATCTTTCTGTCAGGAGCACCTTTCCCTACAAAACGTCCCATGATTGGCTGTGATAGCTCTTTCCCCACATCTTCTGACTCAGGTTTCATGGTGAGCGAGGGGTACATGCTCTCAAGAAGAGGTGCTTCAGCACCTCAAAATCATCCTGTTTGCACCCATCACTACATTGCAATCAACAGGCTATTCTTAGGCTATATAAAGTAGGACTTCAGATGTAAAATTAGTATGACATTCCACTACCTTCAAAGGCACTTCCCAAAACAGTGTGCAAATAGAAAGTAGGATAATGCAGCTGGAAACGGTGATAAATCTAAAATCTTGCACAAAAATACTTAAGCCTTGTATTGTGTCTGCTCACTGTGAAGTAGGGCAGTAACCCCCTTTCTGTAAGCCTGGTGGCTCAGGTTAGCCCGCTGAAGGCTATCATGTGCAGTTTGAAACAAGCCCAGCGATATTAAAAAGCTGTGTTTATAAAGAGCAGCTGTTGGTGTTCCAGGGTGTATCCTTCCCCTGGAGACACAATCAGCTGGTAACTCAATCTTTGCTAGAGCTTTGCTCAAAGAAGTGCAGCCTAGGGCTACCGTGTACCTGGTAGCCTGTTTAGCACAATGAGAAGAATTTCACTGCAGAGCCTAGATTAGTCTGGATGCAAGTGCTCAGATAAATGTCCAACCTGCCACCTGTCACTGCCCTTTACCCAGATCCTGTACGTGACTACAATAAACCTCAAATGCTTCTTTTCTCTCTTCATTGGGTCACTTATTTTCTCATCCATAACTTTAAAAGTCTGAAGATGATTGAATTAATACTTCATCTGTTTCAGTGACGCCTTTTGTGAGAGCTCATAAGGATCTCACTGATGGATGAAAAAGGTTATATATATTAAAACTGCCACTAATTTTATGGTTAAGTTTAACAGAGAACATGATATTTACCAGGAGGACAGCTCTTTATGGCACCTCAGTTAAACAATAGGTACTTCTGGCATCATCAGGACTGCTCAGATTTTTCAAAAACAATTCAAAGACAAATTATCAGCTCTATGGACATGCATTAATTTGAAAGACTTGACAGACATATTTAGCTGTTTAGTTGTTGGAGCGCAGAAATCAAAACCAAAGCATGCTGAGCAAAGACTTGACGTGTCTTTGCTATATGGGCCTTCTCAGCTAAGACTAGCTAAATTTTTACACGCTGATCAAAATGCAGAAAGAGCTCTCTGATTTCAAAGTGTTGGGAAAAAACCCCACAGTGTCTGTTTTATGCTTTGGAAAGATGCACTTACATTCAATATGACTGAAGGACTGTGAGATTAGAGTCTTTACCATGCAAAATCTGCATTCCGTTTTTGCACATATCCTGACAACGAATTTGCTGACCTTTTTCTAATGCTACCTATATGCATACCTCATAAAACCATCATCCAATGTAATACTAGACCTTAGTATTACGACAATTCTCTTTGCATTTCTTTCCGTGTTCCCTCATCTCTTTTCCTCTTAGCTGTTATGGCTGGCACACCACATGTCTCCCCTGCTTCCTTTCTGCCCCAGACACCTGCAGTATCAGCAGTGTAGTCTTCCAACCTCCCCTCTCCACTCAAGTCATGAAACCTGCAAGGTAATCCTTTGAATTGCTGCCTCCTTAGCGTCCTTGCCACCACATCTTTCCCCTCAAGCATTAACAGATGTTTCCTCAAAACATCTGCCGTTTCACACCTTTCCCTCATTCCCCTCACCTCCCCATTTAAGCTTATTTCCCCACAGCACATTATAACTCTTTGCTTGCCATTGACAAATGTCCTTGTGGTATTCCTCACCTATCCAGCCCAGCACAAGCGTGCACGTCTCGCCCCGTTTTGGCAGGATGTGCCAAACCAGGGCAGGAGCTGTGGCCATCTGTTGCAGCTGCTGTTTTATGGCTCCTGGCCGTGCTGGAGCAGCCCCTGTCTCTCAAGCAGGAGGGCTGCAGAGAGCAGTTGAAATTGATAAATCACCCAGACACGCCAGGTATGCCCAGCGACAGCAGTAAGGGCAGCTGCTGAGTGCAACCCAAGCACCTCCAGGAAAACACTTCTCTAAACAAATCTGCTGTTGCATTTTTGGGCACAGATATGAAATATTCTGGACAGCACCCTGCCGAGATGGAGACGAGATGTTCACAGCTCTCTTTGATCTGTGATTGTGCTAAACTTAGCTCCTGCTCAGCAGACAGCAATGCTTCTTTCTGTCTTTTAGGAAAAATTTGCTCTTTTGCAAGAGTGCATTGAGAAGGTGTTTTTTTGAGTCTCTGCATGAGCCATGGGCATCACCTGTAGCTTGAAATTCATCTTGGGCCTGAACAGATTCAAGCTGCCAAACCTAAAGAAATATGAAAAGAAAGACCTTCTGGCATTGTAGAGTCTAGAACCAAAGGAGATGAACAAGTAGAAAGAAAGAAAAGTTGTTATCTCTGGCTTGCATGCTGAAATGCATTTAGAGCATTCAGTTCTGCATGTTATCACAACAAATTCTAAAGCAAGACTGGATCCCAGACCTGTGGACTCTCTGACGCTGATCCTGCTCTGGTCCTGATCTTTTGTGGTGTCAGGAAGGGCTCTGGAGACAACTTTGCCTTCTGTAAATCAAATTTTTAGAAAAACAGATACTGACTATTGATAGATATTGATGATGATAAGGAGGAGGAGGAGGAGAAGGAGAAGGAGGAAGAAGAGGAAGAGGAGAAAGTGTGGTAGGGAAAAGACAGGGGATCCCAGAAACGCAGCTCTCAAAGTACCCTTTTCCGGCACAGTTGATTTAAAGGACTGAATTGAGAAGCCTTTCACATGTGGGACCTTTGCTGCTACGATGAAAAATGACTTGCATCATCTGTCAGTGTGACTAGAGCAGTTCTGTTCCTTTTCAAACATGTCAGCAGCTCAAATTGCTCTGCTTTTTCTTGGTAGCTCTGTAGATTTGAATGCTGGAATCTTATTGAGGACAACCCTTTCTGTATAACACTGTCCAGCCAGCAATGCTTGCGAAAAAACAAAAGTTATTTTCTAAGTCAAAACCATTTTTCACAGAGATGTGATCACATTAATGTGAAACAACCCAAGATTATTCCTCCTGTTCATGTGACCATTGCAGGGGTTCCTATAGTCCTTACAAAAGAAGTAAAAACTTTTGTCATCAGTGACCAGTTTTGAAACTTTGCAAGTGAGGATTTTCACCACTGTCCCATATGAAAACTAAACACAGAGACTGCTTGATGCATTGGCTAATGTGAATCCTGGATTTGGGAGAACAGATGAAAAATAAAATTGTGTTAATAGAATATGGAGTATGATAAATTACTTTTGGTTTTAATGTTTCTCATAAGTCTCTCATCCAGTACACCAAAACCCTTGAAGGAAGAGGATGCCATCTTGGGGTATTGCAGGGTCATAGTTCATGCCAAGCATTTTCATGCAGAAATATGCACCCTGAAATAATTTGACTGCCATTAATTATTGTCTTAATACAGTCAAGATCTAATTAACTACATGTATTACCACTGTTTATATCTACTGTGATTGTTAACTTATTCATATATACTAGCTGGTGCTTTCAGTGTATAACAAAATAATGCAAGGAAGCCTGAATCTTGCTCTGCCTTTGAGGAGAGGCTCTGCGTCACAGTCAGCATGCATTAAGGTAAGCACCAAGATATTTTGTCTGGGCAGGAGAACACACCTATCCAGCAGGCACCAACACTTCCCAGCTCAGGCAATGGCATGAGTGGGAGAGGTGTGATGAGGACCTGAAATACCCCAGGGCAGAAAAGAGGTGTGCAAGGACATGCATACCCCTGAATAAACATCCCTTCTATGAAATACATGCTGTAGACCAGGTCTTGCTTAAAGACAAGTTTCCAGCTGAAAGGTATGTAAGCATGCTGAGAGCATTTTAACAGGATAAAACAGATAACAGAATAATCTGTCTGCAGCTGTAAGTTTTCTTTTCTTTAGGCACAGCTGCCTCCAAATAAGGAGATTGTAATGCTGATCTTTGGATTCCTGAATAAATTCATTCCTTACTTTATCTCCAAGCCTGTCTGGTGGTAGGAGTGATTTAAGGATAACTGGCAAGCCACCATCATTCCACTCCCATACAAGCCACAATTCACTGAAGCGGGGTGGACTGTTCTCCCAGAAAAGATACAAAGCCAGAGGTAGCCAGATGCTTCTCCACAAGCTGCATGAGACATTGTGAAAGTTGATAATGAGTCTTGTAAAGGAAGTCTTCTTGGGACACACTCTTTATGTCTGGAAAGCTGGAAAAGTGCCTCAGCAAGGATCTCCATCAAGTTCAGGGCGCTAGGGTTGGCTGAACTTCATGACCTTTGGGATGTAGGTGAGGCTGCTGCAGCTCTGTGTTCATGGGTCCAGCCTGTGGTGAGGCTGAGCATATATTCCTGATAGGCAGACACACACTTGCACACCATATGTACATTGCTGGCTGCATGGACCACCACAAAGAGGAACCAGTGCTGTTATCAGCACCACCCTCACTCACACAAACATGAGCAGCACAGACAGCCCCACCTTGCTGCCCTGCTCTGGGGAATCAGGTCTGAAGGCTGCTTCTGGGATATAAACACAATGTACATCACTTCAGGAGCTGGTCATAGACACCCTGTCCTCTAGCTGGCACCTAGCTCCCAGTCTCCTCCAGCTTGGATCTATGAGCCCCAGAGGTTTGTGATTCCCCTCTGGGTGCTGGTACTCCCTAAGCCTACCAGTCTGGTCTGAAGCTTGGCAGCACTCGCACTAAATGGCTCAGGACAGAGAATGCATCCTCAGAGAAGACAGGCAGAAATAGGATCTAGTGAAAATACAGGATAGGTGGTGGTGTAGAAGCACAGGACTCCATCAAGCAAGTGTACACTCAATTGGGCCCTTTTGTCTCCTTTTCTCCTCTGTTTCCTCATGTTTGTTATCCCCACAGTTCATCTCAATTCCTTCATTTTTCCACTTCTGATCTTTCTCATCAACATCCCTTACTGAGACCCACACATTCCCACATTCCCCTGAAAACCTACCATGAGACTTTTAATCTAAGTCTCAAATTGCCCCTCCTGTGCATACTCTATTAAGTCCTGCATTCTTTTAGGCATTATCTCCCTTTCCTGTGTATGGCTCTCTGACCTGTTGGGCTGTCCCATCATGGGGTGTTTCTTTTCTCTTGATGGTGGTAGGGAGTTGATTCACTTGGGCCCTATTTTCCCTGCTCAAGTCACTAAGCTGCCTCCATCTGTCACTGATCCTTGCTGCTCTTACTGCTTACTTCTTACTTGCCCTTTAGACACATAAGTTAACACATAAAACCTAACATTGCTCTTTGGGTGGCTAATAAAAGTAAAAGCCAAGCAGAACTTCCCACAGGGAGCCGTGCTGCATGCTGTCTTGGCACTCCTGGCTCCGCAGAGGATATCTAAACAAAGTAAAAATACCTCTTAAGCACAGAGGAATAACTGGATCTCCAGTTCTGCTTGCATACGTAAGACTAGGTTTCCACAAGTAATCTCGATGGATTTTATCTTGGAATGTCCAGCTTGAAGTACATAAAAGAAGCATGATTTCTAGAGGATGCAAATGCCAATGAAATTCAGTCCTCTGAAAGCTTCATATTCCCACAGAAAAGAATCTATCCCCTCCCCTGAAAGCACAACTGTTGTGTGTATCCTCAGCATCTCTGCCTCACATACTCCTGGAACTGATATAACCCTAATTGCCATAATTTAATTAAACTATCAGTTTGAAATGTCTGAGTGTTGTATTGAAACTGTGTGGAAAATATGAGTGCAGGTAATTGTGTTAGCTAGGAATAATCAGACAGCTTGCAGTGTAAGAATAGAAAGACTGATATTAAGTGCAATCTAAGTCAACAAATCCTGAGGCTATGGCATTAGGCTGGTCCTGTTGTGGACTGCTGAAGAACTGAGGCTGTAAATGTTTGTTTTAAAATGGGCATCCAAGGTGTGTTCCAGATGATTTGTTACTCCTTACTGAGGTTGTGTTTATTCCCTCAATAACCACTACTGATATTAGCCCAGCCAGTGCTTGATACTGCTTGAGCAAAGCCATTTGGAAGAGGGAGAGTGCAGGACCTGGGCTGGCTGTTGGCAACATCTAGATCACCGAGATGCTTATAGAATAACCACAGTTAGGGAGGCTTTGGCCTCATTTATTTATACTCAGATGGCTTGTTTCTTTACTGGCATGATGTTTATTTTCACCTCACTCAAACTGAAGAGCTATCCTGTAAGAAAGAGGAGAGCTATAAGGGAGATTGTGGCAGCTGCACAACGCTCTCCACCTCTGAGAAAGGTTTATCAATGCACTGCATCCCAGGTGGGGAGCTACGCTGCGTGGTTTTCTCTGAGCTTTCCACTGTGCTTTAGCAGCAGAGGATTCTGTGGCTGGGCTGTAGTAGTAATCTTCTGCTCCATTGTCCTCATCACTTCAGCCCTACCGAATGGTGTCCCCACCCTCAGCCCCTCCTAGCAACTCCTGCCCAGGAAGGTGGGAAGGAGAGCATATCTGATATTCAGGGTGGCACACCTGCAGGTGGCCGTTACTGGGGAGAAAGCAGCACCACTATGTTTGCTTATCCCTTATCAACACACTCTGAATAAAAGACCATAATCCTTGTTGATTATATTGACATACATTAAAGAGCCTCTACCAAGAGACTGGGAAGTCATGGCAGCTAATTAGTAGGAAAGCCATTATAAGGCATTTTATCTTAAAAGTAGCAAGGTGTGAAAACTCTTTTTGTTTTTAAGGCTGATCAGTTGTGTGATGCCAGTTCTAAGGCAAGATCATAAAGCAGGCTGCTAAAGGCAATCATTAAAAAGTAAAAATCGTGATTTTCCAACTGTTCAGAAGATGTTATTTTTAGGGGGTGTGTTAAATGCATCTGTGTGCTTCTAAACCAAAAGATGTGAAAGGAAACAAATGTGAGACTTGTTTCACATCAGCAGCTTGGCTCATAGGGCTTTCACAGTGGGAGGCTGCTCTTCGGGCTTTCTCAAAAATGGAAAGGCAAAGCTCAGTTCAGCCTGAACACAACCCAGATTATAAAGACTCACTTTGGAGCAGGCCCAGACTAAAACAAATCACAGCTCTCATTAGCCCAAACCAAACCTCTGCCTTTCCTGCCAGTGGCTCACCAGCTCCCAGGACAGCCACAAGGGCTGCCACGGGTTTGTGACCTCCCCTGTGAGTCTGTAGGCTCAGGGGTCACCCCTTAACCCTGCGCTGCTGCACCAGCTGCTGGTCACCTTCAGCCCCTCAGGGCAGCACCTGCCCTGCGTGGCTCTGGGAGGGGACACTGAGCACTGCTCTGCAACCTCGTCCTGCCCCGGTGCTTCCTGCTTTCCCTGGCCCTTCAGGAGCCCTGGCTGACAGCTGAGTCATGGACTGCATTTCTCTGCAGGAGCTCCTGCTGCTCCATTTCAGCTGCCTGACAGGCCCTGCAGCCAAAGGCCCTGTGGGCTGTCCTCCTCACAAATCAAAACAGGAAGAGAAATGTAACATTAAAAATAATCCAGCATTAGACTGTGAGCTGCTATGGGAACTGAAACCCAATCAAACAATAAGAACAACAAAACCCCAAAACTTCCTAAATACCACAGTATCCTAATTATCTCGGCCTGAACTCTTTTACTGGATGTCTCCAGGAAAGTCAGTTTCTCTTTTTACCCTTCCAGGCTGTTGGGTAGCTTTTGGGCATGATCCAAACTCCCCTGAAGTCATTGAAAATTTCCAAGGTCTCTGAATCAAGCCCCAAATGCAAGGTGATACAAAGTGTGAGTGTCCTGCCTTACACTCCAAGTGAAAATACACACATTCTGCAGGTGCCACACATCAGTGTTCAGTAAGCAGTTCTTTCCCTTTCCCTGTTCCTCCAGTGCACGAGCAAGTCTCTCTGATACAGAAGATGAACCTCTTCTCAGAAAGGAGGACAGGTCTGGCTCACTTCTAGCAGTGAAATTGCCATTAGCGATGGAGCTGCACATCACAGGGGTGGTCCTTCTCCTGGTCCTTGACTGCACAGTTTCACACAAAGCCCTGTTCCAGTGACTTTGTCACCATATGAGACACTTTACCTGGTAACACCATAGGTCTCCGAATAATAATCCCCTGCTTCTGGTCAGGTTGAAGAATTGTGCACAATCTCTGTGAATAGTCACCAAACTGCCCATATGGCCCAGGCCATCTGTGTTTTAAACAGCTGACCTTTAAATTACATTCTCCAATCAGCAAACAACCTTAGACAGCACAATTTCAGTGGCAGCCTAAGAGATGAGACATTGACAGATGCCACAAGCAGAAAAACTTCTGCAGACCTGAGTGCCTGCTGATGTGATCCCTTGCACCAAGGTTTTAAAAGAGGACAGATAAGGACCTGGCCATAAAAAGGGTTCCACAGGCAGACAGGCAGAGCAGTAGAGGATAAAGTGATTGGAACCATTTTAAACCCTCTAATTCATTCAAATTGCTGTGTGTTAGACCAGCTCTGCTTGCAAATAGCTGAGGTGAAGGCAAAAAACTTACCTGTGACTTTATAAGCTCTGTTTAGTACAGTTTGTACCAGGCACAGATCTGGTCAAGGTTTGCCAAAGCCTCTCATGAGAGTCTGTCATAAAAGCACTGAATTTTGTAGCAAAACATACACATTCTCCTCCTCACTTAGCACCATCTTCTAGTGAAAACTAACATCACAGAGATGTAAGGATAACCCCACATCAAGCCACTACTTGCTATATCAGCTTGATTTTTTCAGCAGTGCTGCCTCAGGCAAGTTTCAAAATTTAAATTTCTGATACTCTTCATATTTCCCCAAAGCTGTTTTTTTCATTATGTATTTTTTTCTAAGCTATTACAACTCCCTGAGAAATTCAGATTCTGTGTGGCTTCTTCCAGCTTTCCTCCTCCTGACAATGGGACTCACTGAACACCACAGAGTCACAGAAAAACAAAGCTGGATCCTCTGCCCCTAGGCAAGATCAGCTGCAGACATAAAATTTCTGACAGATGTCCTGACAAAATGTTAACTTGCTCTTATTCAACAGCCTTCCTGAGCTCTGTCAGTCTTTTTTGGTCATGCCTGACTCTGACCTTTACCTCAATCCATAAATAAAAGCTCGTGAGTCCTTCTGCAGTCAGTGGAGGCCCCCAGCAGGTGCTACAGAGGTGGCCCAAGTAGGGGCACATGTGTCCTGGACAGGTTAAGTTACACAACATAAACACCCTGCTATGTGCATTTCTGTAGTGTGCCAGGCTGATTTGGAATAAAACCCTTCTAAAGTTTTCCTCTCAACCCCTGTGGTGTGGTAAAGGCCAAAGCGGTCAAGAACATCTGGCCAGCTGTGTTGTAGGTACTCAGAGAGAACAACCAGTGGTGGCACCACAGGTGGAGACATGCAAAGATAAGAAAAAAGATATTTATTTTTTTCCATAAAAGCTGTTTGTCAAATTCCTCTTCTTGGTACCAGTTATTTTGAAAGCTTCCCGTACACATACACACACCACAAGACAATGAGAGTGGTCTAAGGCTCGTCCTCAATCACCTTACATCTTCACTTCCCTGCTGTGGGCAGGCCATCCCACATTGATTAACTATTGCTATTATTATTCTTATGATTATTGCTATTATTATAGAAACTGATAACAATGGTAATAAATATAGTGCCTGGTTTAGGCTGGCTTCAATCACCATCTCTCTTTTTAGTGGAGTAAGGTCCCTGCTGACACTTCTTCCTGCCTACGAAATATTATTCTGAACCACTTCTTCCATCATGCTCAAAACAGACACTTTCCAAATGCTCTAGCTCACCAGACACCCTTTGGAGATTTCAGATGTGTCCTTTGTGAGGAGCTCCTCATTATAACAATAGATTGTTATTTCAAGCAAATAGTTGGTGAGTCTCCAGGTTTCGCCAGTGACTCCTGGCATCCTTGGAAATAAAAGGATATTTATGAGCAATGCTGGTGGGTGGAGGGGTGTACACCAGGCATGAAAAAGCATACCTTGTGGTTTTGGTGATGCATGAATTGCAACCAGTGAAGGCAGTGAGATGCATTCCAGTCACTGTGACAAAGATAAAAGGCAAAGATTTGCTTTCCTAATTATTTATGGAAGGCTGATGTTCCACTATGCAATGCTGTCACGGATAGATTTCCTTTCAGAAATGCACTGCAACATTAGCTGGCCCTCCAAACACCCACTCAGTCATTTTTGCATAGATGACTGGTGACATGACAGAGGTGCTATTTGTTGTACAGGTGTGACTGAAGTGTAGGGCACTTGGGAGTGGCTCCCTGTGCTCCCCACGTACATCACGTTAGAGACTCCATGAAGCAGGGTCATGTGTAGCTGCCCAAAAATGAGTGTCTCAGCCATCCTGGGTGAAACTCCAGATGGGTACAAGTCCTCTCCCTCCTTCTCTTCCTTTTGGCTTTTCTCTGTTCCGTCTCTCTTCACTCCAGATTACACTCTGGTCAGTTTTAACGTATCACCTGCCAGGCGTCTTTTAGCTAAATATTATTAGATGCCTTAGATAAATATTGCCTTGTCCTGGTCTTGGCTGCTCATTCTTACCCACAAATGACCTCCTCTGCTAGGCTGAAATAATTTTTTTCAAAAATTTGTCTGTTTTTGAGCTGAGTGAGTCACCTCAGGCCCCATGTATAGTCTATGGAGCCCAAAGCACCATTCAGCCTACCTGCAAGTGTGGGGACATCCTCACTTTTTAAACATCTTCACTATTTTAGACAGTGAGCACTGTTAAAGGAAAACAAGACAAAACCCCTCAGATATTAGCTATAAAGACTACTTCAGAAAAAGAGTTGCTCCAAGTCAACCTTCAGGTGGAAATCATCCCTGGTGGAGCTGGATTCGGAGAGGGAAAAGGGCAATAGAGCCTGTGATCCACAGATAACTTTTACAATTTTCCCCTTTTGCCACTCAGTGCTTTTCACCCAGCTGGAGCAGCACAGCAGTAGAGAAACTACGGCTCTGCCTCCTAAAATAGAGCTAATCCATGCACATGCTGGGCTGAGCTGACATGGGCTTGCAGCAGAAGGTTTTAAAGGAGATCTGCTTAAAGCCTGCTAGTGGACAGCAGGTCATTTGCATGTCAGAAAACAGTCCCGATGGAAACAAGCAAGCATGAACACCTACCCTTTACAAGCCTGCTTTCATGCTCAGAGAAACCTGATGCTCAGCCATGTGGAGAAATCATTTCTTTCCTCTCCACAGCAGAAAGTTCACTGAAATGGAAAGCAGCTCTCACAGCTGAGTGCTCCAACTGGAATTACTAAGTATTTTTAATAGCTAGCAAAATGATGCATTCACTTTATCTGTTATCATGTAAATACTCTGTACTAAATACACTAAACCATATTTTGCAAGATTAGTTTGGCTTAGACCTATACTATAATAATCACTTTTAATGAAAATGTTTAGCTCTGAAACAGGATTTATTTCCTATCACTTTAGTGCCTTTGTATAAAGGTGAATGTGATCCTTTCTGTTTAAATGGTTTAAAGCACCCAGCTTAAACTGCATTACACAAGAACTTCCATGTTGCCATTAATAGCCCATGCTTAATATGAAGTACAGAGGAAAAATAGTAATCAAAACCTGAATTTCCAAGTATTTTCTATTTTAAACCTATCTCACTCATATTAAAAAATGTGATTTATTTGCTAAGTTAAGAGAATCTTGAAAAAAGACACTGAAAACAGAAGTTATAAAGCGTACAGTTTACCTGAGCTGCCTGGAGGAGTCCCTCTAAAACACACGCTTGCCTGGGCTCATCCTTTAAAATTGAGTTAATAGGGATTTGATAGGAAAACAATGCCACAAGCTTACCAGACTGGCAGCCACAGCTCTCTGCAGGGATGCCCTCCTTCTGCATCCCCGTCACTGCTGTCCCTGTAGACAGTGGTGGCCTCTTTCCCCACACAAGGCTCACCCGGCACCAAAGAGGTACCAAGCGTGTGGGAGGACACATTTTCTGTTTGCAGGACAAGGGGGCCACTATATTTTTAGTACCTGGGTCCTCGCCTATCCCACTGCCCCTCTGGGATCAGCTCCCTACCTTGGTTTTTGAACCTATGACCCAACAGTTCCAGGAAGAGACCAAAACCTGTTCTCAGCACTGAGAACTGTACAAGCTCATGGCATGTTTCAGCCAATGGACATTCACACACATTTAAATCTTTTTCTGGCCCGGGGTCTTAAGCATGTGCTAAGATTTTAGGAATTGGTTCCAGGGAAATCAGTTTCATAATTTGGAAGTCACTGCCCAGCAAAATGCAGACATTTGTTGTCCTTGAGCTATTGACATTCAGCCTGAGGACTCTAAAGCAGAAGTTTAGAGTGGTCTGAAAGATGAAGCTCAGGGGAACCACTGAGCTGTTCACATTTGGTCACAGCTCTTTTCCTTTCAGACCAGAGTCAGGTGGCTCTCCACAGTGAAGTTATGCTCCCAGCAGGAGCTCTTCAGCCTAGCACCCCCTCAGATGTGGGCATGATTTAACAACCCTCAGACCTCTGCCGGAGGTTTTAGCCTTTTACTGTGGAATCTTGTCACCCTTCAGTACATTTTATTCTGAAAGAAATTAAACCACTTCTATCTATATGCTTCAATGATATTAAAATATGATTTTACATTATCTGAATGGTCGGTTAATACCGTGCAAGACTTCATATCCTGGAAAAAAGTCTGCATTTTTCACCAGCCATCAGCCCTGCAATGACTAGCTCCCCAGAGCTGTGAGACCATTTTATAAGCACACAGCAAGGTGATAAGTCTGGCTCTTGCAGCAGGAGCCACCTGCATCCGAGTCTCTGCTTTCACAACTCCTTCTCCTGTATGATAAGTAACCCTCTGTTTGCAGTTCTCCTCTGCTGGAGAAGATGATTCTTGTTCCACCACCTTAAGTCTTCTATTAAGGGATGGCACAGTGGAGCAGAAAACCTGAACTGTATGAGTTGAGCATGGGTTGCAAAGGCCACAACTGTGATGGAGGAGTGCTTGTTTCAGAAATAGGAGCCGAGCATGTCTAGTAGCCTATAAATAAACAACGTTGGGGCCCAGGCTTTCGGACACTCGTATGTGTCACAGAAATGCCTGTCACAGCTCTTCAGCACTTTAGAACTGAAGTCAATAGCTACAGGCACCTGATGGGGAGCAAGAGTGTAGAAGACCTGAGATGTATAGCAGGTCACATATGATACTTGTAAATTATGACAGAGCAACTTTACTCACACAGACAAATGAAAGAACTAGCAGGAGGTTACCTGTGCCCTGTGTCTACATCAGTCTTATTTTGGGCCCACAGATGCTGCCTCTTAAGGTAGTAGCTGTAACCTAGGCTATCTACAGTAATCTGTCCTACTCTAGCTGCCTCAGTTGCCCTGCCTTCTGCACGCAGAATGCAGCCCTGAGCGCTCCCAGTGACCACCACATGCCTGAGGGATCAATCACTTTCCACGACTATCAGATAAAAAAAAAGGGATGGGTTAAATTGTCACTAAAAAAATGCAGCAAAGGTGTGATTGTGTCATTTGTCAGCTCAGTCTCAACGTGGTGATAAGCAGTGTAGGCACAAGGTACCCTGAAGGTTAGATGGACTGCCAGTGCTGATTTCTCCAGGGGTGTGCTCTAGATGAAGCCATACTCTACATCACAGTCTCCACTGCCAATGTGTAAAAAGATGTCTGGGCTAAGCAAGCACAGGTAAGCCTCACACCTTCCCCTTGAAGAAGACATACTACTAGATAGTGCTGCCTGAAAGTGTGTATATCTCACTTGTGCAAGCTTGGACAGAATCATAAAATCACAGAATCATCAAGGCTGGAAGGCACCTCCAAGATCAGCTAGTCCAACCATCAACCTAGCATCACTATAATCACCCCTAAACCATACTGCCAAGTGTCACACCTCCTATTTGGTGTGTCTTGATTTCAAAAAAAAGGGAAAGCATTGAGGAATTTTTCCAGAAGTAATTAATTTGCCTTTTTCCAGTCTCCTTAAGCTATTCCTCTGCTCACTGACAAATTCATTTCCCTTCACAAAGCAGCATTTGTAGGTGGCAAATCTAGCTGATCTTTTCAGTGTGGAGTGTGTTTCCACGGATAACTCTCCCCACAGCTACACCACTGTCAGCAAAACCCATTCCATCTCTCCTCCTGCCTGAGCCCCCACATGCCCACCTCTGCTACCACAACACAAGAGAGATCTGGCTCAGCTGAGTGGGTACAGCTCTGCCTGAGTCTGTACTGAGACAACTGAACCACCTAATAATACTCTTGAAAAAATAATAATATAATTCAACTGGTTCCCGTGCTTGGTTCAGCATGTGCTTCCCCCCAAAAAATGTAGCAGCACAAGTAAAGTGGGAACATGGCACTGGAAACTGCTGGTGAAAGTGGGAAGGTTGGCAGAGGATCTTCTAGCTGGAGTCACCACAGAAAGAAAACCTGTGGTATCAGAGAAAGCTTCCTGCACCATCAGAAGCTGTCATGGTCAGAAGGTTTCAGGCTAAGTCTCTGTGCTTCCAGCCATCTGCTTCCAGGAGGTCAGGAGAAAAAACAGTACAGCAGTTAACAGAGGTGGCCAGAGAGCATGGTGTGTGTCTGTGGGCTTTTCCACAAAAAGAACTTCTTGTCACAGAACATCACACGGAGTCCACAACTTACACTATAGATCAACATTATTTGGTGTGGGAAGGTGGGCAAATGACTCAAATAAACAGGATAGCTCAGCATAAGCCTCCTGTTACATTTGGGGGGGTAACATGACCTTGCTTTAGGCATGAAATCTGCCTGAGAGACTAAAGTAACAAGAAGAGTTCAGTCTCATGATTAAGGGAAACAAAGTATTGGGACCAGTTTGTGCATGGGGACCAGTACTGTTTTGAGCGCAGTTTGAGAGAGTGCTTGTTCAGTGCCACGGTTTAGGAACGGTACTCCCCAGTTCTGTGCCCCCACAAAGACTCTCAAACCACTGTTCTCTCTTGATCCCACTTCCCCTCCTGCTTCCTGCTGCGGTGGGATGGAATTGAGAATCGGAGGCACAAAATGTGGAGATCACAGCTTGAGGTAAGAACAATTTACTGGAAACAGCAATGAGATAAGAAAATAAACAGCAACAGCACCAGTATTAATAACAAAATTATACAAAAAGAAACAATGATTCACATGCAAAAATGCTCACCATGGAGGCTGTGACAAGAAAAAACACCAAAGAAAAAAATACAGGAGTTTTTCCTCTTTCCCTCATCATTTTAACAGACGCATACAACAGGAGACATTTTTCAAACAGATGCAAACCACAGGGTTACTACAGAGTGTTATGATCTGATTATTGAGAGATGCCTCTACCTCTATAAATGAACATTAGTTATCACTAAAAAATTTCCATGTTAGCCAATTAATGAATTCCAATACTTCTTATTTATTCCTTCAATATTTCATGCCTTCATACACCAACAATGGAGAGGGTTGCATCAAGTGGTGAAACAGCTTTGTGCCATTCAGGACTTCTGGCATCAGCAGATTGCCATCCCGTTTCACATCCTGACAAGTTCAGTTTAGGGAAGTGTACCGCTTTGGACCCAGACTATTCTTCTGCTTGCCATCATGGTCTCTGAACAGCTGGCTATTACTTATTCTTTTGGTCAAGTCCTTAGAAGCCCTACAAAGGGTCAAAAAGTCAAGACCTCTGGTTGCTAAACATGAAACAAAAGATGAGTCCAGAACAGTGAACATTCTCCTGAAGTGCCTGCAATCCCATTCAGAAGAGCAGGAGAGTAAAGGGTCCCTATTTGCATTCATTCTGGAGACAGGCTCTGCTGTGTTATTGCCCTGTATCTTGCAGCAGCTCACTCAGCACGAGAGCAGGGGACTTTGGCCCCTGAAATGCCTCCTGAAATGCCTCCTGACTACTGCTGCAGAGTTCAGGCTGCTCTTGCAGAGCTAACCTTTGCCGTCCCTCCCTGGGAGCTGAGTTTCTGAGAACACTCTCTGCTGCCTATCAGTCCCACTTCAGAGGTGATGAATTGCTGTTGATAGCCCTCTTCAAGTGAGCCAAACACACCAAGAGGAGCTGTATGAAGCTCTGGCATAGATTAAGTTAGGTAGTGGTTATCCACCATCATGTGTCTGTCATTAGCTATTAATTAAGCTGAGTAAAAGATAAACATTGGCTTTAGGAACCATTTACAGGTATTAAGGGTTTGCTCTCACTGTATATCCATACCCTAGCACCTGCTGAAAGCAAGTTAAGTAACTCTAAATTCTTTGGCTATATGTTTCACACAGTATTTGCTCTTAATTTTAGAAATGTCATTATGCTTTTGAAATGGCTGAAACTTTATGCCATGCTCAATTTTTAGCAGCCTGCCTACTGTCAGTCTACACCAATGACAGCAACTAAATCTGTCTGGGAGTCTGAAGAGGATTTCCAGGAAAACCCTTGGTAGGATGATACAGTGCATTGCTTGTGTTGGTGCTGGCCTATCTTCTTGGCTCTGAAGCCAAATGCATATTTTGGCTGATATGGGGCTTTCCCCACAGCCGCTGCTTCTCACCCCTTCTGCAGCACATGTGATGGCTCTTAGCAGGTCCTAGGCTATGGGAACCTGTTGGGAACAGGCTGGATGCCTGTGTGCCCACATGAGCACCTGTGGGAGCCAGTGAGCATCCCAATCAGGGGAATGAGAGAGTCCGCTAAAGGGACAGACCCTGAAGGATTTCCCCACGTTAAGGTGACAGAAAAAGCCTCTCCCAGGATGCTTTGTTCTACTATGCAGACGTACCCCAGTCCTGTTCCCCTGATTGGTCCATTGGTTTCCCTGCCCCTTTCCTGACTCTGGTCCAGAAAGCTCCTCCCTCCCCATTCTCCCATTGGCCCTGTCCCTTTGTCCCTCCCTCAGAGTTTCCCTATGGGTTCCCTTACCCCAGCCCCGCCTATGTACCGCCCCTGTGCCCTCAGACCATTGGTCCCTGAGGCTCTCCCCGCCCCTATATAAAAACCTGGACTCCCCATTGTTCAAGGTCTTTGTCACTAGAAACCTTCACGTGTGGTTGGAATAAACCTACTCTGTGGAACTCTATACAAAGACCCTTCCCATCTCTTTGCCGTTGGTTTGTTGAAGAAGCCAGCCGGTGCATGAGTGTGTGTAAAGTGACCCTGCCAAAAGCGGTTTCACTCCAGAGGCGCTTTCGGAAGGTTGCAGCGTTTTACCACCCAGCAAACCCCAGTTCAGCTTGCGACAAGCACCTTCCAGCCCAGCTGCCTGTTACTCTGATCCTCATATCCTCTGATCCATCCAGTCCCCAAATGCAGGTGTGTCCATGGAAGCAGAGACTCAGCCAGGACATGTGGGTGGCAGTGCCAGCACTGCATGGACTTGCTTAGCTGCCTGGATCTCTCTCAGCCCTCAGTTCATCCATCCCAGGAGTTAGAGGGTGGCTGGGGCGTTTTTGCGGGTGAACCATCACTACAGGATCCATCTGCTTGCATCCAGCCATGGAGGTGTATTCCTAGTCAGAACTTAGCCAAGGGCCTGGCTTTCTGCTGCTATGTCAGTGGGCTCTGGCTCCCTACTGGTAACACAGGCCATTATTCTGAAGTCTAAAATGCAAGCACCTCTTTTTGTGCTATGTTGCTCCTCTTCACTGAGACATCAGTATCAAAACCAGATAGAGAACAGACGGATCTTGGACAAAAAAGCAGGGATATCTCCTGCTGTCTGCTATTTAGACAGCAGTGTCAGATAGTGTCAGTTGAGTGTAGTCTGTGTTTTTGATACAGGAATTCTTGGAAAATTCCAAAATGGCAAAATTTGCAGAAAGCTTTCCGTGGAAAGGAAGTAGTTGCTGGTTAAGGATGGTTTGTATTTGAATAAGAGCTACATTTTTCAGGAGTCAGCAGAGGATAATCTCATTGCCCTAAACCTGAGTAAACCTGAAAGAGGATACAATAAGATACGCTTTAATTGGTGATGTCATCACAAAACTCATCCTGGTGATGCCTCAAAGGAAAAATTCATCTGTGCCTTCCTTGTTCTCTACTCTCATGTCCTTTCCCTACTAATTACTAAATGTTTGTAGAAGTCTCAAGAGAAAAATATTAAAGAATAATTTTATTCTTTAGACAGTGCACTCTTCTCTATTTCTTTGCAATCCCTGTGCATGTACAGTCCATTTAATATGTTCAGCAAATTGAAAGAAAATATTTGTAACATTGAACCTAATGGACATCTTCATTTCTATTATCTTGGCAGAGTCAAGATACCAGATTTTGTAAGATACTAGGTTTTGAAACGTCTGTGCTCTGAGGGTCCTTGAGTGCTGTGTGTGAAGCAAGTGAAGCTATAGCTTTCATCTCAAAGGGGTTTAGCAAAAATTATGTTCAGCGTTTTTCCTCAGCCTCTCACCTCAGAGAGTTTTTTTCTATCTTCATCCACCATGAAAAAAATTTAAACTGCAGCCTAAACTAGCGTTATATATTTGTGGATTTCCTGTCTAAGGCTTGCCAGATGAAGCAGTGCTTGCTCAAGCCTAGCAAAGGCTCAGCAGCAGCCATGGGCTATTTTGCAGTGCAGGTTCTGCCTTAGAAATGAAGGAGTGAACTTTCAGCTTTGGGGGTTCATCACTGCTAAGGCTCATGCATCTTCTCTGACAGGTTGTTAATGGTGCCCTGGAAAGCAATGCAGCTGGAAGGATTTTGAAAATCAGAAGTAGCATTTATTGTTTTGCTTGATAAGTACGTGAGGCTTTGATCTGTTGTCTCTGTGCCTGTCTCAATGCATTGTATCTAACCACCACTGTTTTCCTAGCTTTGCCTAGACACTCCCCTCTGAAACAATTCCTTTTTAGAGTGTCTCCTTGCTTTGTGCCAGGCACTTTGCCATCCGCCTCAGCAGATGGAAATATGCATGCCTCTAACAAATGTGACCTTGTTAAGCTGCTCATCCTTCATGTCTGAGCGAGAGGGAGATGTAAAACGTTACACCCACTACCTTCCAGAGGGCAGAAAGCCTCCAACGGCGCGCGTCTGCCGTGCTGTGAGGTGTCTCCTGGTAACGCTGCCTTGATATCATCAACATTGCAGCTACTGCTTCTCAGCATCTCAGCCTTGTTATAAAGCACATGCTTGCCTGCACACCAACGCCTGCTCTCTCTTCACCTCCTGGAAAACGCACCTGGGGGCTAAACACGGGGTGCCAGGAAGGAGCCATGGCACAGCAGTAGCTGTCCTTTTGGCAGTCGTTGAAAAGGCAGCATGAGAGATAAGCACAAAAATAGAAAGGTAATGTGTGAATGGAAAAAGAGGATAAATGGAGGTTTGTAAATAGTTTTGATCTGTGACTTGATCCTAAAAGAAAGTTCTAAAAAATGACTGCAACTGCTGCAGTGTAATTGGGGTTTGTCTCACTTTATACAAGATGCAAGACACTTTTAAGTCCAAAGTCTGTGAGCATGACCAAAGAAGTAGAACATGAACCTCCAGAGAGTAATTCATCTGACCTCTTTTAGGGGCTTAATTGTCCTCTAGAGCAGCCTATTCATTCCTGGAAAAAGAAATTATATTATTCTTAGCCCTTGAGGGCCCCAGGCAGTTGCTCACAGGGAGCTGTTTCAAGATACTGGATATACCCTGGGGTCTCTGAGACACCTGCATGGGGCAGGAGGGAGAACACAGGAGCTGGAGGTGGCCTGTGCCGTTGTGGCTTCCTGAAGGACCCCAGGGCAGCCACACAGGACATGAGCCAACGTGTGGGCAGTGGAATGAATGCCCCAGCCTTTAGGTTCTTACACCAGGGCTGATGAGTCTTCACGCAAACACAATACCACCAATAACTACACTCAGCCCATTGTCTTAATAAGGATAAAAATTGTGCCTGTTATAACTCCATGAACTTCAGGCAACCAAGCCCCACCCCTGTTCCTCTGCCAAAGTGCTCTGTAGAATGTGAGGTCCAAGGACCGCTTCCAGTGTGAATCACAACTGAGGGCCACATTTCAGTGCCTTACAAGTTCCCTTCTCACCTTAAACATCATCCTAGTGGTGGAAGAGTCTTGAAAAGTGGCAGGAGAATCCAAGGGAAGGGCTGCAGAGATGTGAGGCTGGGGAGTGGGGAGGGTTGGCAGTGAGTGAGGAAAGAGTTGCAATGACCTTTGGTCCATCCTAAGCCTTCTCTCCCCTCCTCCACACCTCTTTATAGCTTTCACACTCTCCTAATCTACTACTGGCATTTCTTTCCAAGTTTTGTAGCTGCTGAATACAAGGGAAGGAAGAATATGCAATTAGAACATGCTAATAGAACATACCATTAGGGATAAATAGGAATTTTTGTCTCTGTATTCACATAAGATGCATCTGGCACTACAATCATTTGAAATTGAATTAATCTAGGCCCTTTCAGCCTATTTAAGACTGTAGAAGCTTGACAATTGGCTTTCATCTTTCACCTTATGTCTTTGATGGCAGGATCCCACTGGTGCAGTGGGATAAGGAGTGGGCTACCAAAAACCTCATGTTTGTTTTTCAGACAGGGCGGTGTGGGTGAATAATAGCAGCTCTTAAAAAGTATTAGCTCACTGAGCAGTTGTTAGCAATAGACAAGAAAGTCCTAACAGACAGACAGCCTAAAAATCAGAAACAAGTTAGCACTTGGGACAACTTAAAAGCAGCTACTGATACCCAACATCTCTCCTTTGTTGGAGGTGGCAAGGTGGCTGCCAGCCAAGTCTGTGTTCTCTCCTTTTAGGGTGTAAGTCCCTGCTGTCGGCAAATTGTTTTCATGTTTGGTAAACCAGCCAACTTGTGACCTATTAGATGCTGACAAGTGAAGAGGGTGCTCTCCTATCCTTGGTAAAATAATCAGAAAATAGTGGGCCAGACTATCAAATCAGATCTGGCACTTCTGTGGTGTTCAGAAGATGAAAAGGAGCTGGCAAACATCCAGCTGAAAATGACCAGCTAAAAATGTTTCTCCTGGTCACCCCAACTCACAAGAAGAGCCAAAGTTTAGAAGAAGCAGGTGGAGATGTTCCCCATGCAGAGCTAAGCTTAACCCAGGTCCCTGCATCAGTGTAAGTGAGGTGTCTTAGCCCACAGGTACAGACTGTTGAGAAAACACAACTGGGCTCATCCTGGTAGCTCTCATTTTCTGGATCAACCTAGAGCAGACTGCAGGTCAACCAAGCAACTCTGACCACACCTTTCTGCCAAGCAGCCTTTCTTGGGGTAATCCATGGAGGTACGGTGCTGTGTCTGAAGAAGGGAGGAGAGATGCTACCAGCAGCTTCTGAGTAATGTTTCAAAAGTGAAAAAGAAAGAGAAGAGACTCTTTTCCCACTGCCCTAGACCGACAAGAAATTTATAAACTGCCACTTTTCCTTCCTTCCCTCTCTTAAAGGGGGCTTGAGATTTCTGTCTTCCTCCTTAGCTGCTCTCCCCATAGACGAGGGAGGAAAGGCAGTCTTAGAGTGGGAGGTATCTCCAGGCTTCACTGGAAAAAAACACAAGAAAAAAACTTCTTTTCTGGCAAGGAAAATGTTGGCAGAGTTAATCACTGCCAGTGCCAAGTGTTAAGAAAAAGACAAACAATGAGGCAGATTTCAACAAACATGAGATTAAAAGCAGTGCCTCTGGCTTGTGTTAATGGCCTCTTGATACTCAAGCTTGTGGTGTTAAGGAGAGGTTGCATATGTGTGGGAAGGGAAAGATTAGATGTTACCCTTACAGGTTTGCTTCATCTCTCACAAGGCTTGAAGGTGTCTTTTTAAAAAATGAAATCTGGGATTCTTGCTCAGCCCTGTATTTTCAGAATGTGGGGCTAGATGTCAAAGATCAAATAACTGAAATAAACTGTAGTCATCATGTACAACACGCTGTGGCCTTTTTCTCTTAAAGACATCAGTATTTCTGATTAAAGCATCATACAATAATCCTCTACCACAACTAAGACCTGGTAGTCTTCTTAGCCTGCTAAGAAGCAGGCAGTAGATGTCTCAATTTTAGATCTTGTGGCTATATAGACCCTTGTTTCCTCTTCCTTGTTTAAATTAGTGTCCTGGTTCCGTTAATTTTTGCAGTAGCTGGGAGGGGCCATGGCCAGGAGCTAGAGGTTGTTCTATGCCACCTCATCATTCCCAGGGGTGGGGAGAAGGGCATTTCTCTTCCAGGGAGAAGGGCTTCCTTGTGGTCAAGCCAGGGGGACAGAGGGGTAACGCTGGCTCTGAGCTGGAGGGGCAGCGCGGGTGGCGTGGAGGACAGGGCAGTTGGTGTTGGCTGCTGTCAGGGGTTTCTGTGGGGAGCAATACCACCTGTTTTCTTGTACCCTCTGTCATCAGTGTTGCTACTCTTACTGTGCGTTTTCTTATCTCATTGCTGTTTCCAGTAAATTGTTCTCATCTTAACCTGTGATCTGTACTGTTTGTGCCTCCAGTTTTCCTCTCCCGTTTTCCTCTTCATCGCAGGGGAAGAGGGAAAGGGGCAAGGAGGAGGGTACCAAGCAAGTAGCAGTGTGGTTTGGAGAGTCTCAGTGGGAGCACTAAACTAGAGAGTACCATTCCTAAACCACCACAATTAGTCCAAAATCTTCCTTCAAAACTGTTTCTGGTGAAAACCAGTGTAACATTTGTTTTCCCAAATAAGTGTTTGCTTTCCAAGATGGATATTTAATTTATTGAGGAAATAAATGTAATTAATTGAAACCTTGACCCTAGGATCTTACGAAGGCTGTGTTTGAGTGGTTCTCCTGATTCCTACCATGTTCCACTGTTTCCCCAGGGAACACAACCTTGTAGCACCAGAGTTGCAAGGTCACAGGCACCACTTGCCCAGCGAGCCTGCTGTATATGGAAAGGATGTGGCTGTGAGAGAGCTAATAAACAGATCTCAGCAGTCACTGCAGATACATTTCTAAAATACCTGGGTTCTTGGTGGTATTTTTGAAAATAATAACAGAGATGTTTCTGTTCTTTTTTTTTTTTCACACAATCAAATTTTCCTTGCAAAGTGAGGGGGAAGCATTTGTTTTCTCTCAGCTGGTACAAACCATTTTTGCACCTGTGTCATTTGGCACTTGGTGCATTCATTATGTTTCTGTATCGCCATAGTGCCTGACAGCCCTGACAGAGACCAGAACTTCAGAGAAACCAAAACATTTCTTTCTTAAAGCTGAGGTAGCAGATTTCTAGATGATAAATAGCAAATCCTTAAATTTGTTTGACAAATTCTTAGTACCTTTCAGACCACAATAAGAATTTAAAATACAGACAAATAAAAATGGGAATGTATTGAGATTTCTATCTATAAGATGATAAATTTGAAAAAATTCTAGTTTAGGTGCAACATGTACACCAGACACAACTAGAATCAGAGACTTTTTTAGCAATTAAAAACAAGAGGGTCCTACTGTTGTATGCAAATAAAAAGTCAGAAAATAGTTGTTTATGAATTTGTGTTGGATTCAGCATAATCAAACAATACCTAAGCTCAAACCAAAACTTCTTTGTTTCTTTGGGGCATTTTGTGTCAATTCTCTGATGCCTAATGAGGAGATAACCTCAACCCTACATCCTTCTAGGGTTTTGTTTCTCTAGTTAGCTGCTTATTTTCAGGACTCCTGTAGGGGAAAAAAAGAGTTCTATTTGAGAGCACCACCCCTCTAAGAATGTATATGGAAATTATCGGGCTCTTCAGTGGTTGTTGGGTGATACACACACACAGTGTGACTGGACAGAAGGACATCTGCAACCATGTGCCCAACAAGATGCTCTCCCTCTTCCAGAGTTTTGTGGTGTCCAGCAGCCTAAAAACCTTTCCTATCAGGCTCATCTCTAACAAGTTAAATAGGAAAAGCACTTGAAAGCTATGTTCCTATTTTTGCCTTCATGTTGGTATTTCAAAACTTTCCCCAGAACCATCTCTCATGTGTTAAAGAAACTCCCATGTAGGAGGAGAGAAATAGTGCTGAGCAAGACCAGGAACAGCATGGGAAGGCTGTCTGCCAGATTTTGCCTCATCATCCTCAAATTCAGTTCTGAGGGTGTCATGAGTCACTCTCATGGATATAAAAGTAGAAAATTTGCACAAACCTAAGTAAAGATATGGGGTTTTACTTCCATTTCTCTGCTGGCTTCTCAGCTCTTTTTTTCTCTTGCTTGCTTTTCCATTTCATCCTTGGATTTTCTCAGCCCTCATCTGCTCAGTAATTCTCCAGTTAATGCCCACAGTCCTGTTAGTTTTGTACTCAGATGCTGCAGGCAAAGACAGCATGCTGATGTCCGGAGTAAAAGAGGATGGTGACTAGATCAGATCATATCATATATCTGATACATTCATACCTGTGCTGCAGTTGACCTCCTAAATTGACCATGGGTGTCTGCCTGCTGGGTACCCCAGAGAGACCCAGCCACACCAGAGGAAAGGCTGTCACCTCTCTGACAGTGTGCAGGAGAGAGGTGAGGAGGAAAAGGAGGGAAGTCTTCAGGCAGAAGAGAAAATGAAATGGGAGATTTCCCTGTCTCTGGCAAAGGTTAAGGCAAGTCCAGAAAGGGACAGGAATCCTGTCTCTCATTCAGTTGCTGAGAGAGAGAGAGAGATGAAAAAGAGTAATAGTTAATTTGATATGGTTGCTCCTGGTCCTTGGGTAAGGAAGGCTCAGCAGTTCCCAGTGCAAATGCAGATGGGTTAGGCGGCAGCATGGGCAGTGTTGGTCAAAAACTCTTCAGTCAACAGCAGACCCCAAGTCTCTTCCATGGCCAGGGAGAAAGGCACGCCTACCCTGAAATTCAGTTGTCTTCCACCAGTGCCATTCCCAGCCTGTTTGACTTTAGAAAAAGAAGGACTGGACCCTTACTCATTGTCCTTCTAGATAATAGCACAAAAGTCACCTCTGGTTTTGATAGCCTTTTAAAATAAGTAAGTTAAAAGGTCACATGGACTCCAGTATGTGGTTAAACTTCAACCATTCTGCAGAGCTTTGCTGTGTCATGGGACAGAAGGAAGAAATGGCTGATGGCCTTTTCTCTTTAAGTTCATAAGGGAGGAGATGGAAGATTTTTCCTTCATCTACAGAAGTGACTTAAATGGTATATCCCAAAAAAAACCCTGTATAAAAATGGTTTCACTGAACTACTGGATCAAATTATTAATCTTCTCCTGCTTTTACTAGGTTTTATTTCAGGTTACAAAGCATGGTAACTGAGTTCTTTTTTGTTGTTCTAGTTCTACTGATTGATATTTTCCTTGCTTCTTCCTCAAAGTTTACAAAACAGTCAGTCATCTGCACCACCTGAGCTAATTATGTGAGAATGTCTATGTATTTTGATTAGGAATAAAAAGTATTAGTAGGGCATTCTGCTTATCTGTTTCTGATACCCATTTTAATACCATCACTAACAAATTGAGTAGTGAGGGAGTACACTCAGAGGTCAACATAAATTCCAGAACTAAAGCAATAAGTCAACAACACATTTAAGGATTTGAAGTGGTCTAGAGGGCTGAATTTTAGTCAGTAATTTCATTTAAGGAATGGTAGCTGATTGAAGATTATAAGATAAGTGGAGGTCATAAAAATTTCTGCCATACCATGGCTGCTCATTAGGCATTGTGAAATAAAACCTGTTTGATCCACACACACCACTACATCATGTTATCCACCTGGGACATGTACCCAGGCAGTAAGGCTTCTCTATTACTCATGTAAAACTACAGCTGCTTTAGAGAGGAATGTTGCAAAGCTACTTAAAATCAGGGTCTGCCCATCTTTGCTATTATTTAGAAAACAGTTGTCTTTTGGGAGGAGGAAAATACAATGACATATGTCCAAAAGTCCAACCATATTGGTAATCTGCCTCCTAAAGTGTCTGAAAAGAAATATATAGACATGAGTACAAGAACAGCAATCCTCCCCCACAGTATCCTCCCGGTATCCAGAAATGACTATCACACTGATCTTAAAAAAGAAAGGAATAGTATGTCTAAAATGTCTAAACAATAAATTTTTAGAAAAGCAAGATGCTGCAGTTAGTTAAGTGTAGAAATGTTGTGCTGTAGGAGTAGCAGCAAGAATGACAATTTAGCAGGAAATACCCCTGTGAGCTGCAATTTTGTGTATTTCTGTCTACAAATGATGAGAAGCAAAAAAACAAAAAAACAAAAAAAAAAAAAAAAAAAAAAAAGGAGTCTGTTTGAAGAAACCTGATTGGCATTAGATATTTATAACATTCCAAAAGGCACATCTCCCCCACCTCCCCCTCACCCTACAGCTCATTTCAACAGTGAGAGGGCCATACCCAAGCTCCTGCTGGACAGTCAACAGTGATCATGATCCCCCTGGGCCTGCAGGGAGGGCAGTTCCAAGTCAGCAAGTACATCTCCAGGAAAAACATCTTTATTTTTTTAGTGTGACCACTGTCCCGTGGCCTCTTTTTTGAAGTTTGTTGCTGAGCCTTTCAACAGCTGTGAGCATCCAGATGTCTCTTGTCTCAACTGAGAGCTTTCTGAGCAGTTTTCCTTGCCTGCCCTTTTGTGGTTCATAACTCTGACATGAACCATCTTTTCATGGGATAGAAAATCACTTCATGAAATCAGTAGGACAACACTTCGTGGGTCATTAGGCAGCCCAGCACAGGAGGATTGTTTGGAGGAGCAAGGGAAAATGGAGGGTACAGTGATGGACATTTTTACTCAATCATATCCTGAATCCTGACTGTACAAATAATTTATGCTTGTGCACAGATTCCTTAGTGAGAAGACAAAACAAAATCTGATAATGTTCCTTTTAAGCAAGTCTCAACAAAATCATAGATCTTGCTTGCCAGATAATGAGGCTGCTCTTTTTCCTTCTCTTTTTTGAAGGCATTGTATGAATTTTTGTAGTCTTGGGTTATTGCCCTGGAAAATGGCCCATAATTTGAGTGACTGAACATACTGTCTTTGTTGTGACTTTGAACAGGGTTGGTTCTAAATAAATCATGAATAACAAGAAAGAAACACAGCAAACAAATGCAGAAGCATCCATGTGACCAGACCAGACAAGACTAGCCTTTTGTATCCAAGTAAATCATGTGGTGAGAAGTGGATCTTCCCCAGCTCACACTGGAAATAACAATTAAAAGTCCTGGTAATTGCTGCAAGCTTTGCACGCCCATCACAGTGATGGTTCGTGTGCTCCATTACACTTTTCAGAGTGGGCTTTCTCAGGCAGCAGAGAAACCCCTGCCTCAGCAGGGAGGTCAGACATGTTCAGAAGAGGAAGACATGTGAGGCCTTCAGCATGAAAGCAGGGAGCTCATGAAGGGTACCAGGGCACTCAGGCATATTCCCCTCCTGGAGCAGTGAGACGAAGGTGGACCAGGGCTAAGGACAAACTCCTTTGGAAAAGTATCAGCAACAGACTATCCGGCAGTTGTGTGGGTGGGTACAGGGTTACCCAAACATTGAGACAGATTCACTTTTCCCAGCTGGCACATCCGACATCCAAAGATAATTTGTGGGTTGCCATCTATTCATGTCGGTCAGTCTTGGTCCAAACACCCCTTCATCGGTCAGCTGGAGAGGATGCACACAGAGAGGTGCTTCTCTTGGCCACCACAGATCATGCTTCTTGCCACCACTGCGTGTGCACCCAAAAATATGGCATGCAGGCTGTGCAGGTCCTCCAGGAAAGGACACAGACAAAGACGTGGCTCCGTATATGTTGTGGCCAGCTTGAGGGAGAGTTTCCCAACTTTCCTCCTCCAGTTTTTGTACCAAGCCTGGCAGCTGCAGAAGGAGCAGCTTCAGTGGTCCCCTTGCTGAAGATACTTCTGGAGCCATTGTCTGGTATGAACAAATATTCAGGGGATTGAAAAAAACTTACAATAGTACGGGAAAAAGTATTTCTTCATTGATTTTCATCAAAGCCTACAGACTTCAAGTTAATATCCCTGTTTTGTTTATCCCTGTTTTCTGCTGTAGACCTGATCCAGTTAGGGTTCAAACCTTTCTTGTTTTAACAAACCCTGTGCTGCAAATCCTAATGTGTAGGCGATGTGCTGATATGTGGGAATGAAGGGATGCACTAAAAATATAAATATACCGAAGGGAATAAAAAAAAAAACAGAGGAGAAATACAGGGTGAAATGATCATTTAAAGGTGAAAGAAATAAGCAATGATTTGGTTTACATAAAGTAGGTACAGAAAATACTTCAAGTGTCATTTTTATCTTTGTTGTATCTCTTTGAAAACTACAAAAAGTGTTTGTAGCTGGCTGAAGGTCCTCTGGAAAAGCATGTACACTTTAGCAGCATTATCTTCTCAGTCTGTTCCTATGACTTCTGTGTACTGCTGTTGTGACAACAGATCAGTTGCAGCTATTCCAGTTTCCAACTGAATTTGGATTAATGGGTCATTTTAAGGTCTTCTCTAAACCTATTTCATACTCCACATAAATTATATGGGAGCCAAGGTATTCTGGAAGTAAAGAAAATGTTTTCAAAAGCCCATATATTGCTACAGATTTTTTTTTTAGCCTCATTGTTCCTTTGTCCTTTTTCCAATGGAAAATGGAGAAAAATGTAGTCCAGAACAATGTACAAACTTTCTCTGTTTAGATGTATGGTGTTAATATTTCATTCTAGTCCTTCACAGTGTATAAACTTGAAGCTCAGTGAAATAAATGGGGTTGCTGGAATTCACAAACATAGCTTCAAATCCTATTAGCAGTTAAACACAGCAGGTCTGAAATGCACCCTAGTGTGCATGAAATCTACTGTGCAAACACAAAATAATCACTTTGGGTCGAGTGACATTTGCAACTTAGAGGTAAAAATACTCAGAGAAATTAGTGTATTTAAGCAAGTCTGCCTTTTCCTGAAAGTGTCTACTAAGTCACTTGAAACTTAACATTTAATAGAGGAGGAAAAAAAACAGCCAAGGGGATGTCCTGGTCCAGTGCAAGGCTGGATTGTGACAATAGATGGGCCTGTTATGTGGCAACTAGAGAAAAGCAGGAAGGTGTTTAGCTTCCAGCAGCACTAAAGTAAACAGGTGAGAGTGTGAGGCTGGATGGGGATGTGCATCTCTTACGCACTGGAAACTGCTGTCTGGGATATCTAAACACATTCCTGGTGCTCTTCCAGCCAACACCTGTCTCTTACATCAGTTCTCAGGTCTAACTCACTTGTGTAAGCAATGTTATTCTAGCTGCTATAACAGCCACCAGGCAGGAAGAGATCCAGTCCATTTTAAAAATTAGCTATCAGTCTCAGAGGCTCATCAGGAGGCACTGCAGTGACATAGACTACAGGACCATGACCTGCTCAGTCTTTGTAGGACCAGATCTTCCATTCCATCCTCATGTGAGGAGGTAATTTCTTACTCTGCCTCACAAAGGCCATACTGCAGGATCTTTCTGAGGAAAGGAAAAGGAAAGGAAAAGGGGAGGGGAGGAGAGGAGAGGAGATTGTTCCCACCAAAATATTTTCCCTTACTCAGAGACAACTAATGACAGTAAATGCAGCATTTACTTTTGTAACTTATTCCAGCAATTAACAACCTCACAGCCAAAAAACGTCTGTTCCTGTTTCTGGTTTGAATGCACTTGGATTTAACTTCCAGGTATTAAACCATTCCCTGCTGCCTCTCACAGGAAATTACACACAGAAACTCAATTCCCTGTCAGTCTGTTTTTGAAGAATTAACAGATTCTTCCTGTATCAGAGTACACAGCAGTTTTTCCAGCCTTTATTTCATTTTGGCCACTCTTTGCTGCAATCTCAGTAGCCTTTCAAGTCCCTTTAAAATTGGGCACACCAGAATTCTGTGCTGGTATCTGTGTTGACAACAGAGCTAAGTTTATCTCACTGCTCCTCTGATTATATGCTCAGGATCTCAGATGCCCTGGATGACTGTGCTGGTCCTTGCATGCTGTCACCTCTCAAATTGCTGTTAGGAGCTGATGTTTCTGAGGATACAGGTCCCCAGTCTGCAAGGATGGCCTGGCTCTTTTCCAGCTGAGGTTCTTCCAGGTCTGATCCCCACTTGGCACCAGCATCAAAGCATGTTTTGGCTGTGACACCTCACCTGAGGGAGGGTACATCCAGAAATGCTCATGGATGCCCTAGGCTGGAGGTAGATGTTGAAGCTCAGCTTCCTTGAGTGATCAAGGTCACTCAGTATCACCATCCTTTCCTCACTATTGTGTCTTGCTTCATAATCTACACCTATTTCTAAAAATAATCTTATGTATGCTTCTCAGGTTGAAGTGATGAACAGAGTTAAATTCTAATACAAATGCTTGTGGGACATGACTAGAAATGACCATTTAGTATCCATGGACAAAGAATTTTTGGTGTCTCTCATACAGACAGTTTAGGGCATTTAGTGTATTATACTGATAGCACTAGCCCATGTGCAAGGTAGGATTTTTTTAAGGAGAATCTAAGTATACTTCTTATGCTGTCAAGCTCCTTTATGCCAAAAACTTGTAATTTCATCAAAAAAGGAAATCAGACTTTCTTTACGAACAGCCAATTTTCCATAAGGCCATGTTGATCAGTATTCATTAGTACTCTGACTTTGTTTCTTCTTTAATTTTCAAGGTCTTTTATTATTTTGCATTTGCTAATGACTAATATTAGGCTCAGTAGCCAGAGTAAGTCTGCTGCTGGCACAGAATCAGCATGTTTCCACACTTCTGGGATTTGCATGGGGCTTCAAGACCTCTACAAAATTAGTGTCAGAACAGGCCATCTTGCTTTTTTGCTAGCACTAATAGAAATTCTCAATAAATTATCATCTTGAATAGTTTGCCATCTCCCTGTAGCAACTGGCTGATATCACAGCAAATATTTTGCTCCTGGTAGACTTAGAATTCCTCTAACAGTCTGTGACTCAGGTAGAAATAGGCTGTGCCACTGATCAGAGAGGCAGCTAGCACAGCACTAGCTGTGCACAAAAGCAGATGCTGAGGAGAGTTGATAAGGACAGGTAAATAGCCCTAGGTACTCTTCCAGCAGCCAGCCAGTGTACTGGTATTTTCTCTTGTTTTTCTACAATGCATTTATTCTAATTTGTATTAGTTGTCTCTACATTCCCCACGTTCACCTCCCCATGTACACACGTGTGTACGCTCTCACACACGTTATGTTCCCACCCTCACTGCTAAAAACTCACACTTCGACCAAAGCTCTCTCGATTGCAGAAGAGATGTTTTTTAGCCAAGTCTAAAAAAAACCTCTGGATATGCATCTTCTTTATCTGTTGATGGATCTCCCCTGTACTGACCCAGCAAGGTAATGCAAACCCCAGTTTAAGAGAAATGATTAATTGCCTCCTGTTGCTGGCTTCTTTAGGGGTCACATTCACACAGTCTCCCTTTTTTTCTTCCCCTTGAATGGGTGAGGGCTCTTAGAACAATTTTGCAACAGCACTGTGGAATGTATTTGTAAAGTACCCCCATTAATGTCTTGACTGTGCAGGGTCTCTTAAAAGGAACAAGATGACTAATAGATGATAAGAATGGTACTTATTTTATGCACTACAATAATTTAATTAAAAGCATAAATTATTATATACTTGTAGACCAAGCATGCATACCAAAGAGAGCATGCAAGAGGGTCTGGGATGGGCTTGCCATTTGGTGAGCACACTGTACAAGAGCATGTGTCACTCATTTAATTTAATGTATGATTAACAACTCCTGAACATGATTAGCACTTCTCTAATTGTGATTGATGTGAGATATTGTGCAGCAGCCTTTCCACAAGTGCAAATTCATAGTTTGTTAAAATGGAAAAGCAAATACATTTGATCACTGGCAACCCAGCATCTTGGAAAGTTCCAGAGTCTCTTCCAGCAATGTCCCAGCAAGTCTCTAATTATGTCTGACATGAGTGGCTTTAACTATATCCCTATTTTTTTCAGAGCTGACATTCAGCTCTGAGATGTTCTCCAACAGGTGGCCTTTAGCTGGACAGTTACCAAGAGACACTGGTGACAACAATATTCTGCCCCACACATAAAATACAAGGGATGTGACAGTGTCAGGAGACATCATAAAGTACGAGAGGAAAGCATCCAGATACTCTGTGGCCAGATCTCTTTTTTTTCCCTAGTTTGCCTGTTTAAAGATGAGCTTTCCTGACATTTGCTCTTTAGAAAAGCCTGGGTTTGCTAGCCCATTTGCTCGCTTCCACCTTTCTCCAAGGGCATTTGGAAGGTAAACACTGTATTCTTTTCTGCCCTCCCCAAAAGACTCTAGATGCTGCAAGAAAAATGTTTGATATAAAGTGTCTTTTCTCTTTTAAAAAATGAGTCTTTTGGTGCTCTTCAGAATTTATAAGTTCCTTTTTGGTTTGGACCACTTGGTGGAGACAGTGTGTCTTCATGTCATTGTATAAAACCTTGCTTTTTTGTTTCATTAAGTTAAATTAAAACTTTATGGGAGACAGAGTGTAATTCTTTCACCTTAGCTGAGTTGCTTGCATCCCTCAGGAGAGTTTTGCAGAAATTTCCTGAACTCCTCTGGCTGTGTGGTGACCAGAGAAGCCAGCAGTGGTTTATGAGCCAAAGGAAAGGGGTGCAGTCTGTCCCCAGGGAATTAATAGGCAGCAGCCAGCTCTCCTGGGAAGCACAATGCTGGCCATGAATTAATTCTGGGAGTTTGGAGAAGTCCCTTGTCCTCCGTGGAGTTTGAAAACTTCTCTGTGAATGAGACCTACAAGCT
>VXBT01002431.1:0-12190 GCA_013400235.1 Oriolus oriolus | reverse complement strand
CTCATGAAGGGAAGAAGAGGGGCCTGTGCTGGTCTCTTCTCTTCGGTGATCACTGACAGGACTGAAGGGAATGGCATGAGACAGTTTCAGTGGAGGAGGCAGCATGTTAGGAAAGAGTTCTACACTCAAAGGGTGGCTGAGCACTGGATTGGGCTCCCCAGGGAAGTGGTCACATCTCCAACCTGAGAGAGTTCAAGGAGCGTTTGTGCAATGCTCTCAGGCACAATGTGTGTTTCTTGGGGTGGTCATGTGCAGAGCCAGAAGTTGGATTTTGATGGTCCTTGTAGGCCCCTTCCAACTCAGAATATTCTATGATTTATGATTTTAACAGTTGTCTTCTACAGAGGCAGAACAAATGCAAAGCAGAAGCAAAGAGGAAGAATTTACTGTACACAGGGAAGTGAGAACTCATCTGTTAGAGACAGAAAGATAACAGTTTAAAGGATTGAAACAATCTCTGCACAGATTATTTTAGATAGTGCTTTAAAATGTAATGTCTGCCATTATCTCTATGTGGCTGTATTGTTTTTACTGACAAGAGATGAACTGTGATGAGCAAAAATTCACCAGTAAATCACAAAATTTTAAAATATTACCCCTTTTATTTAACATACTTATATTTTCTTCTTTCACAGCAGTTATCTTTCAACTGAAATTGAACATCTTACTATTTTTAAAACAAGTTAAAGTAACCACAGGAAAGATGTAGATCGAATTTTTTCAGTTGTTACCGTATGATACAAGGTCTTCAACATCCTCACGAGGGGAAGTGGAGGAGCAGGTACCAATCTCTTTACTCTTGTAACTAGCGACAGGACTGGAGGAAACGGCATTAAGCTGAGTTGGAGGAGGTTAAGTTTGGATATCAGGAAAAGGTTCTTCCTCAAGAGGGTGGTTGAGCACTGGAACAGCTCCCTAGGGAAGTGGTTGCAGCACCAGCCTGACAGAGTTCAAGAAGCATTTGGACATCGCTCTCAGGCACCATGGTGTGACTCTGGGGATGGTGCTGTGCAAAGACAGGTGTTGGATTCAATGAACCTTGTGGGTCCCTTCCAACTCAGTATATTCTGTGATTCTATGATTTGATGATAATTTTTCTGAACATTTAGCAAAAAATAAATATATTGTACTAACAGGATTCAGCAGTACCTGGGAACCTCGATGCTTTTTTATTTAAATTTTTTCTGTAATGCCTTCTGGTTAAATTTCTAGGTTATGTAAAGCCTTGAGCAAGAATTTGCTGAGAAACTGCATCAGAATAGTGTCTTTCCCAGGAGACACAGTAACAAGGCCCTTTTAGTCTATTTTACTTTCTTTCCTCATCATTCTCAGGAAGTAGAAATGGATTGCTCTACCACTATGGCACATTCCATCAATAAATTACTGTTCTTCAACTGACTATTAACACAGATGTTATAAAGCAACTCAGAAGGATAACAGTAGTAATGAAAGTTCTGCCCATTCCATACACACTCCCAACACAGAGAAGCATACAGATAGGGAGTTGGTACTGGACTCAAAGTCTCACTTTCAGCAATTTCCTCCTGCAGTTCATATCCTATACTAAAACAGGTATTTTTCAAATTCATTGACTGTGTAAGTCACTTCATAAGAACAAAAATTATTATGATAAATTTTTTGTATTTTTAATGATTTTTCAAGGTACAATGAAATTAGAAACAAAAGTAGGGGGAGGGGGTGCGTGTTGGTTGACATGTAAAGAGTACCTGTATCCTATGACTTGTGGTTTTTTACGGGGAGAGGTAAAAGAGTGAACAGGAGGTAGTAAAATTATTGGATCACTTCTATTAAATTAAATTCAATTTAACAGGACCAGGTGCTGTATCAAAATGCAGCAGAGCTCATTCAGTTCCTTTCAGTTAATGAGTTTAGTTTTCTTGTAGATTTTGAGGTTACCAGACCTGGCCATTTATCTGCCAAGCAGTGCTTGAAATTATTTAAATTTGCAATGTGGAAATAGCCAGTACAGAAGTATACTGTATATACAGTATCCTTTGCTGTAGACCGTATGTATGAAACACATTATTAACACATTGAAAGGAATTGTTTCAGAATAAACTGTGGACATATCCTGAAAAAAGCCATAGACAGAATTTTTTTCATCCCTATAAGAAATGTGATGAAAGAAGGTTTACGAGCTGTGTGAAAATATCCACTCTTATACATCATGTTGCAGGTCATCTGAGAGCTAGGTGTCCTGGCACTTTTGAATTGTAAAAATATATGAGCTGCAGCGTGCTGTTTATATCACCAGCAAGCTTGAGAGAATAAGTCCCTCTGGGCGTCTATATTGCAGATCAGAAGGTGTCATTTAATAGCAGATTTCTACCTTCAAACTGAAAATGAGAAGGAAAAAGACAGATGACATAAGTGAGAAAAACAAAGGTAAAAGATGTGGTGTGTACTTCATTGTTCTTCTTACATTACTTTAGCACCCTAAGGCATTAATAAGAAGAGGTTCCTGTTCTGCCTGCTCTTTACAAACGAACAATTTAGGAAATGTCCACAGAGTTTATGGAAGTTTCCGCAAAGGAAGATTCTTTGGGTCTTCTCTCATTTTTTGACTCTCATTATTTCTCATTGTGCTTTGAATCTCTTTGATTCTTCCTTTGGTAAACATATTTGCTTAAAAAACAATAAATGTTAGTTGGAGGTTTTTTTTAAATCTTCTTGCTGAGAACAGATTTTAGCAAAGAGAATAATTACACAGCTGAAATTCTACTAATCAATCTTGAAGAATTCTTCGTGGCTTGAACTCCTATCTGCTAAGACAGCAGTTAGGTAAAACAGGTCGTTTCAGGCTTCAAGAAAGCAAAAGAAGGAAATCCCAAGGAAGCTTCCATTTTGCAATGATTTGCATAACTGACTATTCCAGGTGTATTCCAGGACTTTTTCCCAAAGGATTTTTTAACTCCAGTCTACTGGAATGAATACTGACTGAGCTTCACTTATTAATCTCTTGTTTTCAGTAACTTAAATTTGAAATAATTGAAGGAAAGAGTCATGTAGGCTCTCTTTAAAACCAATAGAGAGAAATGGGCTTTTCATGTGCTCTGTTCTAGTTAGTGGTGTAAAGTCTATTTATTGGCAATAAAGAGAAACAGGCACTTCAGGACTGCAATTCATTTAATCCTGATGTAGATATCTGACAAAGATAAATTACATCCTCAGAATGTGTTACTCTATACTTAGAGTTGTATTACTCTATCCTGACTAGAAAGAGGTACTGCTTTCAGTTGTGAGTATCAGATTTGTAGATTTTGAACTTTAGGAGGTATCAAGACTTTTAGTTTTGTGAATCACAGTAAAATATTCTTCCACATAACATACCTCCACAAAACATAATATTGCAGTTTTTCTTGTTTCACAGAAAACATTTTCTTCTGTGATATTGCTGGTGGTAGACAGAAAGATGAAGATTTCATGACTGTTTTGCAATATAAGCAGTTTTAAAAAGCATTAAATCCTATATATGTCTAATAAAAGTCTCTCATGGCAAGGGGAGTTCACTACTGAAGAGCCTCTCCCTTAAGCATTATCTCACGATGCTTCTCTCTGTGAAGGTGTGTTCAGCTTCTGTGAGTAATTGATTTCTACTAAAGACAGAAGGAGCATAACAGAAAGTTGTGGATTTCATCAGGGTGCTTTCATTTCTTTTGCAAATAAAGTTCAAGTGTAGAAATACAGCTGTATCTTATGATAATTTTTTTCAATGCTCATACTCTGATTTAACTAACTCTTTTATTTCTTTTCTGGTATCAATCTACCTATCATAGCAAAGTCTTTATAGTGCTAAGTCTTCATAGTGCCAATCAGTATTTCATAGAGGTAGTGAAGCTAGACTGCAGTTTTGACTTAATAGATGACAGCATTACCTTTGTATAGTCATTGCAAATGACTTTAAATGTTTCCCTGTGAAAATTTAAATTTCTATAAAAATATATCACTAACTTCAAATAAGTATTCTATGATGTGTGAATATTTCCAGACTTTTTCAAGAATAAAAAAAAAGATGCTGAAGCAGAAGGGTGGCACAGAAGAAAACGAGAAAAATTTATTTTATAACAACATAGATAATTTTAGCATTAATCAACACATAAAATTTCTGAAACTAAATTTATTTCAGTGGTTAATCTTGAAATTCAGATTATTCTTTTAAATATATTTTATTTAAGAATTCAGTGTTAGTTTGTATCACTTACCTTCCACTTTGTTCAAGAAAAAAACACTTCTCAAGTGGTAGGGGGCTTTCTGTCTAACAATAGGTTTGCTGTCTTTCCCTAAGTCATGGAAGCTTTAACATCACTATTTTATTTCAAGATACTCTTCTCACTAGTATGCACATTTCTTGAGAAAGGTGTAGAGGAATAGCCTGCAGGTTATATATGCTATTTCTAAGATTTTCTGTTTGACTTTCAGCCTTTTTTAAAGAGTATTTTCTCACAGACTTAAAATCTGTTCTTTTAAATTTCAGCATCTCTTTTCTGTACCCTTGAGTAGTCACAACCCATCAAAGTTTCTTTGTGTTTTCAAGAGAGGATGATTACAGCACTGTAAAACAATGATATTTGTTGAATGTGGTTCCTGAATACACCCACATTGTTTCCAGCTCATTATTTGTAGCATACAAATTTCTCTGTTCCCTCTCTTTATGTATTCCTATTCACTTCCAGTACTTTCTTTCTCCACGGGATCTCTCTATCAAATTTGTGTTGGCCACTTGGGTAAAATGCTAACTCTGTTAAAGCACTTCATTTTAGAGACAAAATATAGTAACAGCTTCTGATGAGCCAGTTCAGCTGTTTGTGTGAGTGTCTGTTGTGCCGTTTCCATCAAAATGGACTTCATCAGGGAAGATCTACAATTTCAAATTTTTAGGCTAAGCCTGTTTGTTTTGACAGTCATGGGGCTGTGAGTGATATGTAAGCAACACAGATTGCAGATTGGAAGACAGGACAGATAAGAAGACAAATCACACCCTGAGGAACAACTGGGATTTAATTGTTTCAAATATGGATGTTTAGTTGTTGTCTCATGTTAGAAAACAATATCAATCAATGCCAGAGAGAACAAAGAATTATTTTTTTCAATCATTGACATTTGTGTGTAACAACTTCTACACCTTTGACATGGTTTCCGGTACATACCCTTTCGATATTCTTCTCTCTAAGCAGTGTTTTTCTAACATTTTTTCATCCAGACTGAGGATTTTCAGCCACAATTTCTTTGAATGCTGCACTGGAACTGGGAGCACAGTCACTGTCCCCCTGCCTCAACACAGAGGCTGTAAAGGGCTGCCCCACCACACAGCAAGTAGGGCCAGACCAGACTGCAGCCATCAGAGAGGTCCAAGGACTGGCTGATGGTGTCTGGTGCACAGACAGACAGTGGCTGGCTGATGGCTGGGGCACAGACACCAGGCAAGATATGGGCCTCAAAGCAACTCTCAGGTCCCAGGGAAGGCTTATCACGCAGTTCTGTCTCTCAACTTCACTGTTCTGACAGAATTCTCATCCAAAATTAACAAGCTTCACTGTATCAGAGGTGACCTTAAGTTTAGGTAGTCACACCCTTAGAGTGTGGAGGATATTGTAGGCGTGGGTGGTGTAAACAACGCTCTGACCTAGATAATGTAAAAACATTCCTGTGCTCCTCTTAGGAGCTGCCTGTTTTCTGGAGTCCTCTCTACCTTCCCTGGGGTATTCATATTACTTATATATATATAAAATGGAAAAATATTACTTTGATAAATGGTGACGGTGGATATTAGGGAAAGCTGTATCTGCAAGACATTTTATGAAAATAAATAGATTAAAGCATTTGTATATTTTCTTCTTATTTTCCTATAAGCTGCTCAGTTTTTCCAGAAGATTAACCTTTCTTACACACACAAAAAAAGTTGCAGTTATCAGAATGTAATATCCCTTGACAGTCATGATGGCATTTCCTGTGTCAAATACCAAAATGTCTGGCCTAGCAATGTCAGTTAAACAAGTTATGACTCAGGGTCACTCAGGTAAGAAAGCTGAAGGTGTGATTTATGGACAAGATACAGTGAACACCTCAGTTAGATGCAACTCCTCCCTTTTCATAAGTGCTTCATTGTCACACAGAGTACATTAAGCCTAGACAAACTGAAGCATCCTAATTCAAGTAAAAGAAAAGCAAAGGTTTTATGTACAGACATTGAGTATCAGCTGAAAATATATTTCCACACAAGCGATACAAGTAAGAGAAGGCATATGTAGGACACACATGCTAAAATTCCCATTAGATGATTTCCACTGTCACAATAAAGTGGAACAAATGGGTATGTCTTGTATTTTTCTGAAGGCATGAAATCTTCAAATATAATAAAACTTCAACCAAGAATGTGTCTTAATGAATGGCCTTTGATGTCATAAGAGGGTGAATTGTAAATGCCTAATGAAAAATATTATTAAGACAAGATTTTAGCACAAATTCTTAACTGCACCTGAGTGACATTCACAGCATTTACTGGGAATTGACACCATTTTTTCACAGCAGTTTATGCATTGGCATAAGTGCAGATATACTGTTGAGAGCTTTGGTGCTAAAGTACAGCACATGAAAAATTTCTCAGATATGTTACTTTCAGGCCTTTCCTCCACTTCAGGAAACAGGAATGGGTCTATATCAGCCACAAGCACTTTAAGCTGCATAAGCAACTTCTGTTTCTATATTCATGAGTGTATATGTACATATATGAGTCTACATACAAACATTATAAAAACATTTCCTCAGACACATGTGACAATAATAGTGATTCCACCTTGTCCTTTGCACACTGTGCTGAAGAAAACAGGGCATGATTGGACTGAAAGCACTGTTAAAATAAGAAGCTAAAATGCCTGGGTGCAAAATGGATGCTTATGTTAAATTAGCTTCTAAATATAATGGGCTATCAGAGAACTAACTGAAGGTGTAATCATTTGTTGGTTACTTCTGTTTTTATCAAATCTGTTGTGTCATGATAAATGTTTTAGATTCCACTTAAACAGACCATGCACCATTAACTTCTTCTAAATTATTGTAAATTTAAAAGATAGAATAATACTCCTGAAATAATATACTTTAGGTCTTTTACATTTGATGCCTGCCTGAGTCCAGATTGATTGTTTTCAAGGATTAATTTTAATCATCATCTTTGTAAATCTTTACTCCTCGTCATGATATTAGAAAGAAAAAGAATATATGTTTTACAGTAAGTTCTTTCTTGTGAAGTGTAGTTACAACCCCAAAGGTTAACTGCTTGTCTGGAAGAAAACTATCTTCCTCTGGATCTACCCAGCATGTACCAAGGCCAGACAATGATCTCAATCATATTGAGAAGTTAGGTCAGCAAGAGCATTTCTTTCCAACTAGTCCCTATTCATCTTATGTAGCTGTTAATTATCCCATAAACAGAATGTCCATTGTCAGAACATTTAAGTAGGTTATGGCAATTGCCACTTAAATTCCAACAAGCATAAATGCTGCCGAAGTCCTGGCCCTTTTAAATATTGGTAGGGTTTGATTCTGTTTTCTTCAATCACAGAAACACACCAATAAACATGAGGTTAAACCAGGTTTCTCAAAATCAGATTTTTGATGTTTCACTCAGTCCTCCACAGCACTGTGAGCCTGTTTCTTCAATAAGTGTTGGAGGAAAGTGAGAAGACTGTGAGGAATGTGCATGTGCAAATGTGTGTTGGGGGGGAAAGAAACCATAACCTATGCATTAGCATAAATAAGCTTAGAAGAAATATGCAGCACTCTTCTCGAAATATGCAACACTCTTCTCTCACTCCTGCCAGCATGGGGCTAGGAGCTGCCACTCAGGAGAGTCAGGAAGAAGCTCAAGCTGCTGACAGGGTAGAACGACTCACAGCAACTGATGAGCTCTTGGTGTCTTCAAGGAACTAATGTGGGCTTCTGACTTTTGCAGAGAAGGCAACAAATCACAGCCACCTGCCAAAGAATATTTGAAGTAAAGAGCATTTGAATTAACTAAATTTAATTTTATTGTAATTTGCCAGGATTGAAGAAGAATAGTGTGGTAACCGAGAAGCTTTAAAGCTGCAGAAATGCAACAGAACTGTGGTGATTAATCTTAGATGAGGTGCTTTTGAATGTTGACTTTCCTGTACCTCAAACCATAAGCTTCTTTTCAGTATTGTATGGACATATTCTAATTGCAGTAGATTTTTAAAGATTAAAAATTCAGAAGTCAGACCATTACACTCCTAGATAGTCAAAGCTAGATTTAATTTTGGTGCAGCATATGAATTCATTATTCTAAAACATTTTTACAGTGTAGATTACATACTCTGTTATTCCAAGTGAAGCCATATGCAATGTAGACATATTGTAAAACTCCCAGTATTCTATATTCAAGTATCATTTTGATGTGGGAACTGCAAAACACTTTGCACTTAAATTAAATGTTATTGTTACAGGGACACAACATGATCCTTCTGGGTCCCTCCCAACTCAGACTAATCAGAAATTCTGTGAAAATTTCTGGTTTATCCTGGCAGAATTATTAAGGTAATGTGATAAAACAGCATATATCCATAAGAAAAGAGGAGCACAAAGAAATAAAAAACAATCAGGAAACCTGTACAATACCACATCCACCTCTAAAAAGGACCCCAGAGACACCATGGGTTGCGGGTAGGGTGTGTTGGTACCCAGATTAGCACCTCCAGGACGCACCAGGCACCTCCCCAGGAAGTTCCAAGGAGCATCAGCCTGTGAGCATCAGGCTGGGGGGCTCTCCAGATTTACCCAGAAACTGAGACATCACTACCCGTATGTGGGGGATAGTTCATGGGGTGCAGGAGCACAAGGCTTTACTGTGGGATGTGCAAGAGTAGAAGAACCAGAGGAAGGAGACATGGGGGTCAGTGTGGTCTGAGGCAGAGAAAGCATAGGAAAACAGGTTTAAAAGGTGATCCAAAGGGCCAGAAAGGTGTGAGCAGAAGATGGCCAGTATGTTCATGTGTTCATGCCCAGCACCTGTCCCATGCAATCCAACCCTATCTTCTCTCTGATCTGCACTTCTATTTCCTGGGCAAGGAACTCTGTCTCGTGACTGTGGGAGGGGACTGTGGGTCAGGGTCCGTATGTCCATGGTGGCAGCCCTGGAGCCATCACAGCTTCATGTGCCAGTCTGTGGTCACAAAAACATGTGTAGCCTGACCTAATTGGAAGGGAGCAAGTATCCCAGGATAGGGCTGTGGATATCTCCAAGCATGAAGCTTGGCTCCTGAAGGGAGTAGGGTTCCAATCCTAGCACTGGAGGAGCTGTGGAGGTGCAGGTGTGTGGGTGCATATGTGTGTGCATGCAAGGGTGTGAGAGAGAGACAGAAGGACCCAGGGGAAGTCCCTTGACAGACCTCATGTCTAAGTGCAGATGCCAGGAGGTCCACACTTGTGTGTGTATCTGTTCAAGGAATTATTCCAACGGCAAGGGTACATCTGTGTCCTTGGTGTTTGCATGTCCAGGAAGCAGCAGCTGGGGGAACTGGAATCCAGGGGAGGTTACAGGACAGACCATGTCTGAGCCCTGCTGCTGGAGGGATCCACCTTGCATTTTTATGTAGGTATGTGTATTCCCAGTAAACAGGCCTCATCTTGACCAGCCAGAGAGGGAAACAGCATGAGGCCATAGGTTATATTTTTGTGTGTCTGCAAGAGTGCTGTGGCTTCTGTCAGTGCTGATCAGTGTATGTGCTGATCATATGTATTGTATATGTGTGATTTTGTATGTGCTTACTGTGAGTATGTGCTCAGAGTCACCACCAACCATCTGCCAGATTTGACAAGTCCCAACAAAAACCACAGGCATGCAGACTGTACTGGTAGACCATGACATCTGGGATTTACATAAAAATGATATGACTTTCCAATGTTTTGAATTTACATTTGTCTACAGCAGATAAATAATTTTCTGATAGATTTATTTTCAAAAAGGGTTATGTCAGGTTTTAGGTGGCCAACTCCTTGACTACCACAAGTCTCACAGCATGTCCAGGTCCACAAGTGCCACTGTGGCTGTACATAAAGCAGAAAATGCAGTTGCATTTAGGAGGTTCAGATGCAAGTGCAAATGAGATTGTCGTATCCTAATGTCATGTCAAGACAAAACAAGAGCATGCCTTGAACTCTTTCAAAGGCTATAAAATTCATAAAAATGGGATTTGACTGTATTTTGTAGACGGAAAGAGTCACACACTCCTGACATTTAGAGAGTAAGGATCCACAGAACACTCTGACACATACATAAAACAGTGCTACATTCACCTTACAGCAGAACCCTTCATTCAAGAATGTCACAGGTTACTTGATTTTATAATACAGTGGGGGGGAAAAGTCACTAAAAAAAGACTTCCAAGGGACCCCACATCTTCATTTTTAAAAATGCTGAGTTTTTTTTAAAATACCATTTTTGGTAAAGAATGAATAGCATTATAGAAATAAAGAAAATGGCATACTCTTAAATACATTTCCTCTGTGAAAGCATTCACTGATACAACAGAAGTGTCTCTTTCCTCACTTGAACTGTTGTAATGCTGTTAGTAGAAAGCTGAGGAATAAAAAATGGTATCATAGACATTCAAACAGTCTGTGGGCAGCAGAATATGGTATCACTAGATATCAAGTTATTGCATCACCTGAAATATCCTTTAGATGGAAAAGTTCCCACAAAATATATCAAGTAGAAAGACAAGGCCCAGCTGAAGTTCATCTACACCAATGCATGGGTAACAAATAGGAGGAGCTGGAGGCCACTGTACTGCAGGAAAGCCACGACACAGTCACCATCATGGAAATGTGGTGGCACGACTCACGTGACTGGGCTGCCACAGTAGATGGCTACATCTGCAGAAGTGACAGGGGAGGAACGGCTCTGTACATTAGGGAGGGTTCTGACTGTATAGAGCCAAGGCTAGTGATGGTAAGGTTGAGAGACTAAGGGTTAGAGTCAGGGGGAAGGCTAACAAGGCAGATATCCTGGTGGCAATCTGTTATAGACCACCCAACGAGGATGAAGGGGTGGATGAATTATTGTATAAGCAGATGGCTGGTGTTTCACCATCATCAGCCCTTGTTCTTGTGAGAGATTTTACCCTGATGGACATCTGCTGGAAACTCAACACAGCAGAGAGGAGGCAGTCTAGGATGTTCCTGGAAAGTGCGGAAAATAACTTCCTAACACAGCTGGTAAGAGCCTATCAGGAGTGAGGCCCTGCTAGACCTGCAGTTTACAAACAGAGGAAGGCTGATGGGAGATCTGGTGATAGGAGGCTACCTTGGGCACAGCGACCATGAAATGATAGTTTCAATTCTAGGTAAAGTAAGGAAGGTGGTCAAAAAACACATCTATGGTGGACTTCTGGAGAGCAGCCTTTTGCATATTCAGGACACTGGTTCACAGAATCTCTTGAGAAACAGTCCTTAACAAAAGGTTCCATGAAGACTGGACATATTTAAAAAAGAAATTGTGAAGGCACAGGAGCAGAAAATTCTCATGTACCAAAAGATGAGCAAGTGGGGAAGAACACCAGTCTGACTGAACAGGGATCTTTCACAGGAACTCAGGGAAAAAAAGAGGGTGCATGCCTTTGGAAAGAGAAGCAGACAACTCAGGAAGAGTACAAGGATGTTGTTAGGTCATGCAGAAAGATTAGAAAGGTGAAATCTCAGCTAGAATTCAATCTGGCCACAGATGTAAAAGACAATAAGAAGTGTTTTTATAAATGCATTAATAACAAAAGGAGGCCCAAAGAAGACCTCCATTCTTTATTGGACACTGTGGAGAACATCACCAGAAAAGAAGCAGAAAAGGCTGATGACTTCTTTTCCTCAGTTTTTAATATAAAGACTGTTTATCTTCAGGGCAACTGGCCTCCTGACCTGGTAGACAAGGACAGGAAGCAAAACAGACCCCACAAGATCCAGGAGGAAGTAGTCAGTCACCTGCTCTGCCCCTTAGACAGTCACAAATCTATTGGACCAGATGGGATTCATCCGAGGGTACAGGGGGAGCTGGTGGAAGAGCTCACTAAGCCTCTCTCCATAACTTATTATCAGTCCTTGCTAAACAGTGAGGTCCCACACAACTGGCTGATTTTGTGCCTATCCACAAGAAGGGCCAGAAGGA
>VXBT01002425.1:0-22808 GCA_013400235.1 Oriolus oriolus | reverse complement strand
TCGGTGCCTGTCGGCGTTTGCAAGCCCGAGGGATAAATTGAGTCCAAATCGGCAGCGCGAGCTCATCATTACCGTTCTTTTTCAACTTCTTAGTGAATTAAATCAAGGCAAAACTCCCTTTTGTCACCATTTCAAAGCCTTGAATCAAGGGGGAAACAGAGGTTCCCTCTCAATTTAGACCCACAATTGACGCACTTCAGGGAATACTAAGTGGCTTATAAGAAGTGACGTTTATGTCAGTGAGTATGTTATTAAGGATTAATCTTGCACTGGAAAACAAGTTCATGCCCTACTGCTCTTTGCATCACCCAGAGTTTGGAGGCTGCTGCCTAGCGAGCTCCTGAGTTGTATCTTCCTTGTCAATCTTATCAGGCCCCTGTTTAATTGTAAAAACGTATATAAAATGCAGCAAGCATTGGCCCAGTGGATCAGGACTTGCTATCTCTTCCGAAGAGAGGGAAAAAGAAGTGTTTCTCCCAAATCACAGTTAAAAAGTTCATGTTATCTACATATATTTTTAAAAGAAAAAGAGGAACAGTAAAATATCAATTACTGTGCTAGTGGTGCTCCAGTCTATTTCTGTTCTCTTCTTTCACTTGTAGCATTTCTAAGAATACTTAAAAAAAACCAAAACAAAACATCGAATTTAAGCTGAACAAGAAATGATCTGGTTGCAGCTTGTGGCACTCCACTGCCTTGAGTTCCAGTAAAGGGGTTCATCCTCTCTGCAGTTATGAGGCAGATCCCAAAGTACTGAGCATTTTTTAAAAATTTAACTTTAAGAAAAGTTGCTGGGGAGGGCCAGGCACATCCATGGGATTTCATCTGTAACAGCTCTCTAAGATAGCTTGCTTTTACATATTCTGTGAATATAGAGAATTACCATAACTGTACTGTTGCTAAAATATAATTTTAATGTATCCAGTTTCTAGAGAGTGTATATAGTACACAAACAAATATTTGCAAAGGTCTGGTTTTACATCTAATTTCTTCCAAAGAGTTGTCCATAGTCAACTGTGGCCTTGCTTTTCACAATTTTTCAATGTTTTTAATTCTGTAGACGAAATTCCTACACTCTGTTCTATAAACATAAGCCATGTTATGTCTAACTGCTAAGATGTTTTGATTCCTTCTCTCAAGGCGGAGACATTTGACAGATCTCTCCTTGGACCTATGTATTTGAAGGGTGGTAATTTCACTATCCAATCAGTGAGGTTTTCTAAAAGTCTATAAAATAAACGACACCCCCCAGCCGAAAAGTTTTCCGGCTTTCGGTGGGTTTTTCTCTCTCTCTCTCAGAGCGAGTGTCTTGTGTTCCTTTCGTGTCCCCGTGCGACAGTCAACTGCATATATTATAGTATTTTGAAGTACTGATGTAGAAGTACATATTTATTTGTATTTGCAGTTGACTTGCTTTAATAAAATATAGAAAACTTCGCTTGTCATTCCTTAGAAAAACAATTTTGTGAAGAACAGCTATGTACTTTTCATATGACTGCTATATATGACAATGTATGGTCCAAGTGACTACAGAAGAATTCATCTATACTTACAGCAAGTCTGAGAATTTCACACACAGATATGTTTCTCTGGCACATGTTTTTCCACTGAATGGTTTTTGGATAGTTTTTAGTATCTGTAGTTCAGCACCAAAGAAACTTAGAGGGAACACGTGGAAAATTTTCAGTGTTGGTATGACTACAGGGCACACATCATGATTTTCAAGTCTCATCATTGTAAACCACAAAACATCATACAACTTCAAAAAGCAACAGACCAAAGATATCAGTTCATTGCCTCTAAAAATAAAGCACATATAAACAGTAAGGGTCTGTCGCAAGAGTTCCAAATGACGACACAGAGTCTAGCGTTTGAGAGAGTAAAGTGAAGCGGAGTTTTTTTTATTATTTTACAAAGCGGCTTATATCTTTTAACTCGTTTGAAGTTTACAGAAATGTCAAGAGGCTATTGGACCTCTGGTCAGCCACCTACCAAATTCATTGGTTACTTCTGCCAACACCTATTTTAAAATATTTTTCTAAGCAAGAATGATAACAAACTGCAGCTGCACAAAGCTTAATTAATCTACAAAAACTCCCAGAATTGTTTATAATAGTTTTGCTTGAGAAAAGAGAAAAAGAGAGAAATCTCACAAAAGTGCTGAGAAAGTTAGAAGGCTTCACTGCTGACAGCTTTTCCAGCAGTCACAAGGGTCAGTGTGACAATTAGCACTGCAAGTGCCATTTACATTCCTTTTTTGTTGGTGTTGCGAGATTAGGAAAATTTGCTTTCGTACAAAAAACCCAAAAAGGGACCAAAAATAGCGCTAGGACGTAGACAAAGGCAATACAATACAAAGAACTTGACAAGACAACACAAAACCATGCTTCCGAATCTCATGGGTAAGGTAACAAACATCACATAGCAGCATGTGGGCAGCACAACGTGGCCTAAGCTGGTTTCTTCTAAAATATCAAAGCAAAAATTTTCACCAAGATATTTCTAAATGTTTTTGTAAGCACAATGGCTGCAGAATGCTGAACCAGACTAGATAAATAGTTCATTAGAGTCCAAAATAACAGTTTTTTAAAAAGTAACCATTTCAAACTACAATTACACATTATTCTTTGATATGCTCACTGTTAAAAAAAAAAACAGCCAAATGAAACAAAACCAAAACCAGAATAAACAAACAAAACCAAAACCCCCCACCCAAACCCTACCCTTACATAACAAAGTTTGCTTTACTCCAAAATGCTGTTGGAGTTTCAAAAATAAGTCTTTATTGTAGACTGCACAGCTGCAAAAATATACATCAATAACTACAAGATATTTTAGGACAAAAAAGGTGTGTTTGAAAATGCAAATATAGTCCCATTTTATACTTTTCTCAGTAAAAACATTTGAGAGAAGCTGTGTTAAAGTCAACAAAATAACACTATTAAACCCAACTTTGCTCTTTAAGGTGATCTTCAGTCAAAAATTTGGAACAGAAGCATACAGAAATGTATTTAATATTTTATCCTAATTTTCCCTTCCCAAAAGGCCTCCAGTGTTCCTGCAGATTGACATGGCTTAGGAAAGCAGTGAGAAATCTTCATGCTTAGCTCTCAGAGAAAACGTGCAATGATTTTTGGTTTTTGCTATCTCAGCCTTTGTACAAAGGATGCTAAAACCCAAAGGAGAGAGTGATTTCAGTATTGCCTTGGGCCCTTTATTCAATGCCGACACAGTTCTAAAAGCCCTGTTTTGACAGGACAGAAGAATCAAGAGAAAAGGTACAGGGAGGGAAAAAATGTGTCACAACAGTGTGGCAGAGACGGGAAGAGGCAGGGGCAGGGAGGGCCCAAGGCACACGAAACAGACAGGGCCCAAGGGCCTGGGACTTGTTTCAACTCCAGCTGTCAGTGCTGCTTTATTCTCCTGTCCTCCCTTCCTTTTCAGTAACTCTGGTTGCTTGGCTATCCTCCACTTAAGAACAATCTGAACATTAAGAACAGTCAGAACAGACAAAGCTGTAGCTTAAATATTACTTAAAAATTAATAGCTGGAGTGGACAGCCCAAAGATCATGGGCTACCACATTTGGATTTGCAGTTTTGCAAATAGACTTTCTCTCCCATAGAAACTCCTCCCGATACTGAGAAGTTTTGCCTAAACAAGGATTTGAGGACTCTGTCTCATTACAATATCCTGTATACTGTTTCACTGTATACAATACAGTAGAACTGGCCGAAACACTAGTAGGCATGTTCCATCTCTCCTAAAAACCAAAGCAACAAAAGCAGTGCCTTAGGACATCCACAGAATGTGAGGCAATCTAATGGATGGCATCGAGTTTATTTGCATCAGCAGGGTTCCACCGAGTCATGCCGTGCAGATTCTGAAGTGTCTCAGGATTCAAGTCCCCTTCAGCACAGTGCCAGACAGCTCCCAGTTTCTGGCAGCAGACACTTTCCGGTATTTGTATATGAAAGCATCTGTCTTCCCAAGACTAACCGCATAGACACCATCTGGCACCAGAGACCCAAAATGACTACTGCTGAGAAAGGATTCTGCAACACCGTGTGCCAAGGAGAAAGAATTCCCATCGACACTCAGGGCTTTTGCAGGGGCTGCTTCACTGTCGCCATCAGCAGTGGCCTCGGGAGAGTCAGCTCCAGCACACTTGGTCAAACCATCCATGCGCTTACGGAGATCCCGGCTCAGCAGCAATACAATAGTCCCTCCAACACGAAGCACTCTGGCAACCACAGTAAAAATAAAGGTTAGGTGTTGGTCCTTCCTGGCATCCCTTTGCCTGTACAGAATGCAACACTGCTGACACTTCAGATGTCACCTGCATTCAATAAAACACCTGAGCGTGTCATGGCTCAACTCAGTAAGCTGCATCTCCAAAAGGAATTTAAATCCCGTATCTTCTTACCTTTTCCTAAATGGGAGAACTGGACCCTGCCCTGACATTTCTGATGCTATAGCAGCTCTTTCTATTGGGTTACCAGGGAAGATGGACTCCCTTTTTACCCCCTTAGTATTGTTTCAAGGATTGAGGGCACCATCATGCCTAGGGTTTTTGAAGATTTAAAAGAAACTGCCTCCCAGTGCAGCAAGGGCTTCTCAGATTAGTAGGGTAATTCTGAAACTGACCCTTTCTTTTGGAAACTTGAAAAGGTCTGTCCTTTCCCTGTTCCACTAATCCTCAAAGCATAGTGCCAGATCCTTAAAAGCTTTCAAACTCAGGAAGCAGAGGAAAATTAACCACTGTTTGCAATTAATTTTTCTAGGTATATGTCCAAACATTACACTTGGCTTTGAAAGGAGGGGAAAAAAATACTATCCTGACTCAGTTTACAGCAAGTAGTTGGAACAGTTTTACTGGTGGGGCTCTCACCGTAATGGTCCCTTCCTCATCTCCACCTTCCCAAGTATTTTGCTTAGGATGGACCAATAGAGCAAATAAGGCCAGAAGACAAGCACAGTAAGATTGCCACACTGTTCTGTGGAGCCATGCCACCTTCTCTACCACCTTCCCATCACATTCCTGCATCGGGTGAGTGAGATCAACACCCACTGAAGACCAGTCCTAGAGAAAGAGCTCGTTTTCAGGCAAGAAGTAGAGGGGAAGATGGCTTGAACTGTTAGAAGCAGCCCACCTACTAGCATGGCTCAACTCTGCCACAAAATGACATGGTGAGAGATGAAAGGACACACCTAAAATCCAACCAGGTGGCTAGTGAGATATTCCTGGATAGCAAGGAAAACGCATACCAGTTTTTCTAGTCTGAGATCCTTCCTGTCAAGGCAGGCTGGTTAAACCTTGGCCATGACCTCAAAAAGGAAAGCCTTTGATTTTATACAAGCAGGCCTCAACTGAAAAAGGATAATAGCTTTATTTGCCTGGCCACGCTTTAACTTTGTCCAGGTAGGCCACTCCTCTTTCTCCTTTCTGCCCTGTAAAGAAAGCTTTTGAGTGTGGCTCAGAAATATTTCACCATCATGCCTTAATACTCTGTAAAGAGTATTTGTGAGCACGGCTTGCACAAGATCATTCCTTGTCAGCTTTCGCTGCCATCGGCACTCACAGCTTGCAAGACGCAACACAACAGTCTCTTATGGACAAGTAAAGGGCTCAGACTTCCACAGCCTGCACAGGGTCAGACTACAGAGCTGGAGAATATTTGGAATAAAGCAAATCTGAAGCTGACTGAATGCTTAGATCGCAAACCATCATGGCACTTGCATCAAACCCCAAGTGCGTCAAAGGCTACACGTACCTCTCCATTTCCTGGAGAATATCTGGTAGGAGCTGGGCATCATTCGTGATCTTGAACTTCTTCCCAAATGGAATATCCGAAATAACGCTGTCAAAGCTTTCTGAAGGCAATGGCAATGCTGCAGAATAAAGGCAGGTCTTTATCTCTGACTGTCTGAAAAATGCACAGCAGATATGCCCCCATTCCCCTTACAACACTGTCTGCTAGCTCTTTTTGGGTTATGCACCCGGATTCACAGCTCCTTCTGCACTTGCCCTCACAAATGACACTATGAAGCCACCATCCCTCTGCAGATTGGGAAGAGACAAATGCATGACAACAGTTTAGTTGCATCCTGATGATGTTTGCCCCTACAGCAAGACTCCCCAATAGGGCACTACATGGTTCCAGATTAACTGCTGCTTCTCAAACCACACTACATCTTAAACATGAAAATAATTTAGCAAAATGCAAAAGAAGAGCCAAGTTTGTGAGCACTTTACTTAGTGCAGATGTTCAAGTGCACACGTATGAATGACAAGGAACCACATCAAATTCCTCTCCATCCCCCTTTTCTCCCCCAAAGAATCTGGTTACAGCCAGAATCACTTAGATTCTGTCAGAGCTAGCGTCTTCAAAGTATCTCCTTAGAGTTTCTGCATCCCAGCAGCAGTCAGTTCTCCTGATGAAGACGCAGTACTGCATGCACCCTGTGTTGATAAAGGTCGGCCACATGCCAGGCTGTGCAGGCCAGTCTGAGACCGTTCCTGAGACCCTATGGATGCTCCATCCCTCAGGGTGCTCAAAACTGACTGGACAAGGCCCTGAGCAGACAACAGGACTAAAGACCTCTAACAGTCCCTTCTCACCTAAACTCTGCTGTGATTCTACGTCAACTTTTCTAGAACTAGCTGGAGATATTTCCCGGACCATTCTTGGATCAACACTTGCAGCACAACAACTGGGTATCAATTTTATCTGCAAATGAAAGGACATGTCACCTATAGCCCTGCCCAAGATATGCAGAATTAACAGCTTTTGACCAGTGATGAGGACAGCAACTACTTGTTCAGTTTACAAAACCTGACATCTACGTACCTTCCATTATCCTAGAAACCAAAGTCAGACATAACTTTTAAGTAAGAAATAAACCTACGTTTTTATAAAAAATAAATGATATTTCTTACCATTCCGGTAAGAAATACTGCAAGGTAAAAAAGTATGCACACTTCATCACTCATTCACAGGAAAAACCAGCCAGCTTGCCTGTCATGAATTTCATATAGGCATAGTTTAGCCTCAGGCCTTGAGGTCCAGAATAAGGGCATGAAATGATTACCTTCTCTACAGACTAGCTAGTGAATTAAGAGCAAACAGATTCCCTCTCATAGGAGAAAGGCATCATCATTCAAAATACTCCTACTCCAAAACATGAACAATTCAGCTTAGCTTAGTGAGTCCTCACCATTACTCACCTGGTAAATTTAAGTTATGGGCTGCATTTGATTTGGATTTTTCCTGGCTGTGTTCTATTAAGATACAAAGAACTCTCACATGGTACGTACTCTTTGTGGTATTCACACATTTACCATTAAGAGAGACAACTACTGTCCATGCCAGACAATTATAATTTTTATTGTCTTCTGCTGACTTCATTCTTCCCAAAGTTCCCAGGCACAGGCAGCAGGGAGGAAGAACAATTATCCCTTCACTAGCACTAGCACTACAGAGTCACCACTCAGCTATTTGTCGGGAGTTAGCTCTACAACATATCACCTCAAGAGAACCTTCACTACCTGTACCATCCCAGAAACAAAAAAAATTCACTTGGAAAGCTTACAGACATACCTTTCACAGAAGCTTTAAGCAACTCAATTTTATCCATTAAGCCTGCAGTTCTAATATTCCCATCTGCACCCTCTAACTGTGAATCATTTATATCAGCACCCCAGTAACAGGCCTCCTGTTCAGAGAGAAAGAGAAAAGTAATTTTGTTAACACTCAGGTTATTTATTTTATAAACTCTTCTCAGAATTGCCTTGTTGCACAGCTCCTGCAAGACAACCCCCTTTCTGGGATATCTACTATTGTTACACAGAGCAATTCACAGTCCAGAGGATGGAGGAATGGAGGAAGTATGTGCTGTCTTCACTCCTTTAATGTTCGGGTCTGCTCAAGACACTTGAGATTTACAGAAGTATCAAGGGCATGTCCTAACAGCAAGACTCCAGCTAGCTACAGCCAGCCATACTGCTGCGAATGTTGACGACTGTCCCATCACACTGACTTCTCCGATGCCAGGATAAGCCCAGGAAGCTTTACAAGCCCATGGTTGCCTCACACAAACCTTGCAGTGTGAATCAACAGCTGCACCAGCCTGTAGGACACATTCAATTGGAGGAACGTTTGTACTAAAACACTTTTAGCAGCTGCCTAGAAAGACTGTGTTTGGTTTCACCTTTCCAGCAATGGACTTTGGTCTAACTGGTACAGAGAAAACCCTGTATCACAACTACTGCTTTCCCTGCCAAGGTCCAGCCAACTGTGACTGGGATACTTACGGGCCACTCTTTGGCAGCCTCCAGCAGTATCGTTCCTAGCCCACACATGGGATCCAGCACAAGGGCACCAGCCTACAAAAACAGAGGCATTATTGCATCCCAAGCAAGACAGACTCTTTACCCAGGACAAAGCTTACAGAGGGATGTGCATAATCCCACTGAATCTACCGCAGGTTAACAACAATCAGTGGTAATCCCAGGCCAAACTCGCTTGTAAGGGAATATAGTAAGAAGCATCAACAACTTCACTACAGACAGCCCTGAGGTGACATTCAGGAGGAAATATTACAAGTGGACTGCAGAGAGATATTGGTACCAAGTTAATCTGTGAAAAGAGATCCCATTTCCCTGGGAAACAACATCAAACAAGGTTTCATTTTCTCACTGTCACTGGACAGTGAAAAAAATCTTGCCAGTTAGACATATACCTGTACAAGGATTAACAACTCTGTTGAGAAGGACCTGGAGTTACAGCAGACACCTGGCTGAACAGCAGGTGACAGCACACTCTCATCACAGATATGGCAGACCTTGTCCACATGCATTAGAGAATGGGGCATTAAAATCACCACACCCCTTCAAAGTGTCCAGCTCCAGCCCTGATGAGCAGCACCCCCCTCCCCTTCATTCAGGACTCCACAGCTTTTCAAGGAACATTCACTGACACTGATTTCAGCCAGAGATGCCATGGCCCATGCAACTGTAGACCGCAGGCCCGCTGTTTTGATATACTCTCTGTTTGCCAATGGAAGCCTGCAGACAGAAAAAAAACCCCCAAAAATTAACTAAAACAACAGCAGAACCACCCAGAAAAAGCCATGTAATGTCAAAGAACAAGTGAACCGGACAGATCTACTGAGAAAAGTCTGCTTTCAACCATAACTCACTGCAAAGTCTGGCCTGTGTGCTCATTTAAGATCCACGAAGATCACAAGACTAATTTGACAACCAGTGATTATCAAGCCAAAAGATAAATACTCCCGGTTGACAGAGAGATTTACAAATCTTGCCAGTTCTGATACCGCCAAGACAAATCTGGTGGGGAGAATGCTTACCTGAAAAGAGGAATCCCCACCACAGAGTGAATGTCATTAAGATGTACAAAGATCTAAAAGAGGAGAAAAAAAACCCCAACATTTTAAAGTCTCAAACTGACACAACAATAGCTTTAACTCATTTAAACCAGACACAGATGCTTCTACAAACTTCTGATCTTAGTTTTGAAGAACAAAAATGCATACTATAAACAATAACAATTAACTGGAAGAAATCCCACTAGATAATCTGAATGGCACTGTAAAGATGATTTAATGCTTAAGCAAGCTGAAGGGGATTTTGTCAGCCAGGAATCCATCAGCAAGCACTTGAATTTATAAGGAGGCCTATATTTCCTCAACACAGCATGGAAATTTTTAGTTACAAATCCATTTACTACAAGTGGGAGAATATTATTCACTGTATACTAGCAACAAAATTATTCCATAAAAAAGAAAAAAAAAACAACAACAAAAAACACACAAAAACCAACAAAAAACAACTAAACACAAAAACCACCCCCCAAAACCAAACCAAAAAAACAACCAACCAAAAAAACCCCACCATAACCCACACTAGTACCACTTAGGGGCAATTCAGATAGAAGTTATGCATAAGTAATCCTTCCAGAAATGTAGGCAGCTAAAAGAAATTGTTCTGCTGTCCCATAGAGAGCATCCCAAAAGAAGACTGAGCTCCCCAGCAGGTCCTGCATGACTGCAATCCCTACCCCCAGAAAGCGCAAAGGGAAACGTGATGCTGTTAAAAAAATCCCAGTCCTCAGCACCTGAATAGTTTCAGAGCAAAAATCTGGGCAAGAACAGGAGCCCCATATGACCCTCAACAAAGCTGCACATAATGCTCAACATGAGAAAACCAGTGCCAGTAAATGAACTCAAGAGTTTCTACAGGTCTCTTCATCTCTCAGCATCAGTGCTGAGAGCAGCTTCCACAAGCCAAGCGCAGGGATGAAGAAACAGCTTGTCAAATGCAAGGAGTAATTTTGAAGGTCTCCAGGCAGCCTGCACCATCAAGGGTGCACTAAACAAGCTGTTTGTCACAGACAAGGCCCAGGGGGAGGCTCTTCCACAAATGGCATTCTCAAGTCCAGCTCCTTGAGAACACACCCTTGGCTGCTTGCTCACTTCCCCTACAGCAACTGCAGATGCCCCATGGCTCAGGTGGTTTCCATTCTCACACAGAGCCAAGCAGCTTGTAAGGGTGCCAGATCCTGAAACACATCCTCTATGGATCCCTCCCCTCCCACGCAGGCCCATGTGGCCAGGCCAGCGTTTATTCCAGAGCTCTGGAAAGCACACACACACAGGGGCCACATACAGGCTTTGCTCAGTGCTACCAGCTGATTTACAGTTAAATTCAGCGGGAGAAAGACCAACAGGAGAAGCCATAGTCCCATGTGCAAAGGAAGCAGAAAACAAAACAACAGACGTCGGGGGGATTCTGGAAGCATCAACAGGCAGACGAGCACCGCTACCTCTAGGTCAGGGTCCCGCAGATCAGCATGCCACCCGCACTGCTTCACAAGTGCTATGCCAATGGCTCTTCCGATCTCCTACAAGGGGGAAGAACAGTCACAGGAAATAAAAAACCCCAAAGTTCAGAAAACTGCAGATCATAGCCTTGGATGCACAGCCCTCAGAAACCCCTGGGAAAAGAAAGACTCTATGCCTAAGAGAACAACTCACACAATTCACACCAGAAGAGGTACAACAGGGCAGAGCAGGTGAGCGCGGGGCAAAACAAACACACCACGCAGCAAACAAGCAACACTCAACTGGAGCGAGAGAGGCTACAGTTCAAGTCCTGACCAAGTCACAAAAAAATATTCACTTGAGTTGGGCTTGATCCTTGTGGGTCCCTTTCAACTCAGAATATTCTGTGACTGCCGCCATTTCGGAATTCTTAGTCACGTGCACAAAATACTTCCAATGGCTCTAAAGCAGATTACCCAACAGAAAACCTGCAAATGCACAACTACAACTCACAATTTTAATGCTTGCATTACATCTAGAAAGCTCTGATTACTTTCAGAGTATAAGTTCAAACACAGCACAAATTTAGGCAAACACTCTCGTAGGGAGGCCCATATGTCCCACCTCACCAAGGTACTAGCTTCAGTAAGAAAAAAATCTGAACTACTGTTACCTTCGAGAAACCTACACAGACGGGAAGAGGGCTGGATGGAACGGACCCCTGGAGGTCTGTATGCCACCATTCTTTTCCAAGGACCAAGCTCCACTTCTCCCAAGACTCATCCCAGGGTTGCATTCCTGAAGAACAAGTTCTCCCCAGTACCCAGCCAGAGGCAACTGAAGCTGCAAGTTCTGGCTTTCACCCCTTCTTCTAGACTGCCTGCCACAACTGAGAGGAGTCTGGCTCCATGGTCCTTGCAATGGCCCTTTAAGTAGCTGTAAACTTACCCGATCACTCCTCAGCCTCCACAGGCCCAGAAACCTCAAACTCTTACCCTTGCTTAACCTCAATAAAAAGTATCGATTTGAAAAACATTAAGGGTAATAGTGAACAGAAACTAAAAACAGCATTTGTATTTCCACTTGCTTAAAGTGAATGCGGGTTAAGGGCTTTTTGCGAAAATACAGAAAAAGCTTACATCAGTTTATTATTTCAGAACACAACACAACTGAAACGACAAACAACACATCTTTGTTGACCTTTGCTAAATTCTTTCAACACAGATACTTCAGCATACCTGTGAAGTAAATATTTTGGCAATTGCTCCACTGCAACGACAAGACACTCTGAAACTGAAGCTAAGCTTCTCATTTGCAGTAGGATTCTCTTCACCACCTTTGGAAGGGAATTCTGAGGAAGTCTTGCTCTCAATCCAGCACTCCTGACCGCTCATTCTCTCTGGCACCACACACCTCTCTCCAGCTTCTATCTGACACTCCTCAGACAAAACTGCTCTCACTTGTTCCGTTTTCTGCCTTTTACTTGCACTATTTGTCTCTTCTTCTGACTTTCTCTTCAGAGCCAATGTGTTTTCTTGAGAGACATCATCTGTTTTCCCCTCATGTCCACGAAGCTTCCTCCAAACAGAGATAATATCCAGCCAGTATTTTGGTTCCTCAATGACAAGGCTTTTAATCTCATGCAGCATTTTCCCTGGAAGAAATAAGCAGTTTTGTGTTAAGTACTTCAGCCTTGGCATTTCATTTCCCTATGGATTGAGAACAGCTGTTAACAGCGACTGTGTTCAGATTTCATTAATGTGTGAATCCAGAAACCAGCAGCTGACATCACAGGCACAGCGGAGCTCTCAGCACCCATGTACCTACCAGAAGACATACAGGCATCTCTCTGATTACCAGCTCTGCACGACCAAGATTAAATCATGCAAGGGTTGAATTCCACACAAGAACTGAGCAGCTCTAGAAAACCAGACCACCTGTGAGAGTCATTCCCAGGGATAGAGGACCAGCCTACTATGCCATCCTCCCCAGTAAGCACTTGGCCCAGGATTAAGAGATGCAGCACACTTTCCAGGATTGAAAGACACACACAAACATGAATTACTTTGAGTCATCTCAGGCAAAACCAAGCTCATTCTTTCAGAAAGAAGATTTCTGCTTACCATTCATCACTCTGCCTTCAATCCTGCAACACACATTTGGGCAGTCCTAAGCTAGCTACAAGAGAGGCACGAGGAACAGAGAGGCCAATTCACTTAAATACCTCAAAGCTGGTCAAGAAAAAAAAATAAAGATCTTTCTAGTTATCACTTAAAATTTTAGAATTATGATCAAATTTGATCCCCAAAGCTGAAGGTAATGTCCCAAATAAAACCCCACCAGCAGGCAGGTATCAATCCATCTAACTTGAAATTCTCATTCCAACACTGACAGAGAGGATGACCCAAATAGCTGAGACTTAGAAGGAAGCTGTGTACTTAACAGTCAATTGACACAGGATATAGGTCGAGATTCACTTTGCTTAACAGAAAATAAGACTTATTGTTAAAATGAGCACAAGAGATCCAGAACTGAACTTTGGTTTTCGGGTGGGTGTTTGTTCTTCTCTTTTTTGTGACCGGGCAGGGGTAGAGAGTCTCAAAAATATACATATACATTCAGTGCTGGCAGAATACAGGCTGGAAGGTAGCTATTGAAAACAATTTAAAAGCCCTTTTCAGATTTCAGCAAAAAAATGTTGAAAACACACCTGGGTGAAAGACACTTCAGAATCGATTACTGTTAATTAGAACTACAGCCATTAGTAAAAAAAAAAAAAAAAAAAAACCTCAAATTTTATAACTAGGATTCAAACCAAGGCTTCCAGTTACCGTGCAGCCCGTGTCCGGGTCGTACCTTTGTTCCCAGACACCGGCAGCGGGCTGTGCTTCTTCAGCAGCAGGAACAGGCGCTCTCCCGACCGCAGCTTCCTCAGCTCGCCCGGCCCCGCCGCCGCCCTGAAGAACACTTTTCCCGAGACGCAGTCCACCTGCAGGGAGAACACACGTCGGACCCAGCCGGGAAGCTTCGGGTGAGCCCCTCTCGCAGCCCTGCGGGCAGCGCAGCCCCAGCTCCCCGAGGGTGACGGCCCCCGCGCCCGCAGTGCGGAGGCCCCTCCGACCCCGACCGAGCCCAGCCCGCGGCGCCCCGCGCGGGTGGCGGCACAGCCCAGGCCGGGGTCGCCGGGCTCCAGGGCGCGCAGCGCACGGGGCCGCGTTCCCCGCTGAGCCGAGCCGAGCCGAGCCGGACCGGACCGCCCGGGTGGGCACCGGCTTCGGCTCCCCGCTCACCTCCGTGGCACCAAGCCGCGCCCGCACCTCCCGCGCGAGGAAGGGCTCCAGCCCGCGGCCCGCCGTGCAGAAGAACCGCCCGGGCTCGACCGACGACATCTTGACGAGGCCGGGCCTGTGCGGCGGGACCGCCTCGGGGGCGGTGCCCCGGCAGCGGATTGGCAGGTCCGGCGCGGGGAACGAGATTTAAAAGCGCCTGATTTTTTTGTATTGTTTTCTATGCTTTATTTTATTTAGCCTTTGGATACCAAATCCTTACGTGCTGTTTATGCAGGACAAACGAATTTTCCATATGGAAATGCACAAGATACTTGTCACCAACTGCTCAGCAGGGCAGGCTCAAGCATTTGCAATGGCCTTATTCTCTGTACAATTAGTTTCATATAGCGATGATTGTATATAAATAATACAGGCACATACAATATAGTACATACGATTGTTTTCATTGTAAATTTAGAAGCGAAAAAAATATTTTCCATTGTTATTCTACACAAACACTTCCGTAGAAAGTTCCAGCTGTTGTTTTGGCATGACCTGCAACTTCACAGCAAAAGGGACAGGCAAATAGATCTATTCAGAGCTCTAAACTTCACTTTGTAGTAAATTACAGAGGACAGATACCAGCCAGCAGAATACCGAGGATCTGAATTCAGTACACTAGTGATTCATCCTCCAAGGAAAAAAAGAACAATCTTGTGAAAAAGAAAAGGTAGGAGCTTGCATTATGTAACTAAGACAAACCGCATATGTTACAGCCTTTTCTTCAAATGTTTGTAAACAATAGGCTTACGGTTTTAGGCAAAGAAAAGAAAGTTCTTGAGTTGGTCCTTGCACCCTTCACACATAAACAGCATTGTAAAGGCGCAAGGACCTCAGCAAACACCTGCATTTCATGCTTAATAGCTTAAGCATGCATTTTGTAGAGTTTTTGTATGGTGCATACTCTGCTTATTAAAGCTACTGTGCAAAGAAAATACTCAGCCGCTGAAAGTGTTTCTGTAATTCTGTAAAAATTATTAGTAACATTATTAACATTTAGCAGGCCTGTATGAGATTATTGGAAAAAAAATCATCCTTGTGATTTAACCTCAATGCTGTACACAGGCCCTGTACCCCTGCACTGACAAGTGAGAGAACACTGGCAGCAGCCTACATGGCCAACAAAGTGTTGAGAAAAATGAGCTAATATGCATTGCAGTTTACTTTAAAATATATAAATATTTTCAAATGGCACAAAGCTTGGTACAGGTGCATCTGACAGTGCAAACACAAATATACAAGGCATCAATCATTCAGGCCAGATCTATTTCTATGTATCTTGCAATCACTGTCTTCATTTCTTGTTGTCAGATAAATGCTACAGCTTGTTAGCCTGCAAGAAAAATCAAAGTCAAAACAATTTTGGAGCTTTTTCAGTATCGGACCACTGTAATTTTCCTGCAATTTAGGTTTTGAACTTCTACTCCTGAGGCTGCTTACATTACTTTTATTTTTAAAAACACAGGCATTAATTTTCTTTTTCAAGATTTGAGACTTGATTATAGGAAACAGTTTAAACTGTATAATGTATATTGGACAATAACTATCAATGTGTAAATATTTTTTAACATTGTTTGAAATTTTAATAAGTCCTGTCAGGAACACAGTCATTGCTATTAAGGGACTTCAAAACAAAACAAACATGAAGGTACAGACAAAACTGTTTGAATAGTGAAATTAAGCAGATAGAAACCAGCATTCTGCCTAGAATTAATCCTTTTGCATTTGAACACTCTTCAAGTTATCTACAGCTTTCTCTTCCAGGCAATTATGATGACATTTACATGGAGATACGGATTTAAGCGACTAACTGTGGGGGACACAGCTTTTCAACTCTGATAATTCTTCAGACATTCCAGGTGTTCCACCTGGAATATATTTGCTTTTTCAGCATTTGAGTCATATATCCTGAGTAAATCAGAAAAGAAAAAATGCTGGTTCGTATAAACTGACAGTTAACAGAAATGTAGACTAGATGAAGAAACTGGGGTTTTTTCCTCTACTAAAGTAAAATTAAGCATCAGCAAGTCTATAAAAGCAGTATATTTGAGATTAGTATCCAGAGTTTTGCTGTTCATCTTGCAATACAAAATGGCATTTCTTTACACAATGGTTACTATTTCATTGCATATAATAAAACCCTAGCCACTGGCATTTGCCTCACTTAATCTCCTTAAAAATGTGACATTACAGGTGACACAAAGCAGTGAAGTAAGAGCAGTGTTCCAGCCTTCAAACTTAAAAGTATAAGAAATTTCAGAGCCCTAAGATTATTCGAACAAACTGTGATGCACTACTTGTATGTAATACGCAGTGGAGTTTATATGTACTGTTTCAAGAAGTATTTCACCTCCCCCAAGTTCAGGACCATTTTTTAAACACTACCATAACAATATTAAGTGAAGAGTGAAAAACCAAAAACCTGATCTTTATGCAATTTTAACTATGTGTACTATTTTAAATAGTCTAGTCCTCTTTTCACTCTTACACGTTTTCACGTGTAAACAAAACTTCAGGATTTGAAATGTCAGCATCAAACCAGATAGTCCAAACCCAAAATACATTTTGAGTCTGACAGTGTAGGCACTGAGCAAAACTCAAATATTATGTGGGGTAATTCATTCTAAAGCAAAAGCATTTGTGTTCCTGTGACCCAACTCTGGTATAACACTTAACTGTGACAAGGATACATCCTGACCTCCTAACATTAATTTCTAACATCAGCATGTTATTTACATCCAGAATTTAAATCCTGCATCCCTCACTTGTAGCTGTTGCAGATATACAATTTCAGGTATTGCTGGTCTCCAGGTTTATCTTCTTCAAATGAAAACTTGTGGAAGAAACTACCATTGTCGCACGCGGACACGAAGGAACACACAGACACCAGCTCTGAAAGAGAGGAAATGAGCCAGGAGCTCCCCGGGCCAAGCCCGGTTCTTTATTTTATACACTTTTAGAAAACTTCAAGGATTGGAAGGTGACATTACCTCCCCTCAACCACATAGGTCAAAGGAGAAATCAATCAAACTTCTCCGCCTTAGGAGAAGGAATGAAAACATCTCGGCCGGTTTACAATAACATGGCTTATGTTTACAGAAAGTGCGTGAGAATTCTAACTACAGAATTAAAAACATTGAAGGACTGTGAAAAGTAAGGCAACATACCATGGCATCTCTCTTAGTCTTTTATGAATATTCATACTTTGATTCCTTCCAGAAATTTGTTTTTATTGCATCATCCTTTGCCTTTCATATGTGTTCAAGGTATGTCCAAAAGGAACACAATGTCACAACCAGATCTCTGGAATGCTACACAACAGAGTGCAAGGTACCTTTTTACCCTGATCAGACAACTTGTGAGCTGCTGGTAACACCAAGACATCAAAAATAACATGCAACTCAAAGAGTGAGATAGTAACGGGATTCAAATGAGGAAACACTTCTGCAGGAAATAAAGCTATGGATCATGTTCTCTAGTTAGATCAAAAACAGTTTCTGTGAAGAAATTCCTAGAAGTGGGGATAAATGCTGTCCGTTCTTACGAAACTGAAATAGAATGCATAGCAGTTAAATTACTTGCACTGCACCTATAATCCAAATTGCCAAATAGAAGCCATCTGCAAAATAAAAGCCCTTCCTGCCTGCAGGTATAACCTGTGCTTTCTTCAGCTGACTTAGCTGATACATTACAGACTTCCCTACGCATTCAAGACAAAGCACTGAAAACACCGAGAAGAGCAAAGCCATGTTTCTAAGCCCCTTGTTCCTAGAACATGGCTAAGCATGTTTCTAAAAGACTTCTAGCAGGTATTTGATTAGTTCTGTACTATGGCAAGCATAAACTCTGTAATTCTTACTTCATATTAAATTCTTTCCAGTTGAGATTTTGGACGAATCCAATCCTCCAAGCTCCTTTCAGTCCACAGAAACCAGTCTGCTCCAGTCTGTGTTTATAGTGTTTCTTCACAGAAGAAACAATTCGAAGCACAGCTACACTTCTACCTCAGAATTTCCTGGCCCCACTTTTTGTTCAGCTCCATGAAAGCACACATTTGCAAAAACAGTGCATAGTGCTAAGACTTCTCTTATTAATTATTTCCAACAAAATAAGGAATGAACTCTCATCTCCCTATACTTCTTTCTTCAACAGAACAATTATTTGTAAGTAACTATGCTCCAAAGTTCCTCCATTTGACTTCCTGTTACCAGAAAGCCTTGCAGAAGGCTGGGAAGTCCTTCAAATACTACTTTTTAAAATTAGCACTTTTTACAAAAGACTTACAGGACATTGCAGGGTTATGCAGTGTGCATAAAATGGATGTGTTTGGCTCCTGTCAGGTGTTTTTGCAACCTCTGAAAACACATACAAGTCTCAATCACAGGTGGTTTTTTCTTTGCTATCCCTTCATCCAAAACCAATTAGCAGCACTACAATAATGTTTTCATGCTAAGATTTACTGAAGCTTTTGAATAAAACCTTTTACTTTTTCTGTTCTTCTCAAGCTGCACTTGAGTTTACTTTGCAATTCACAAAATAGACTGACTGACACTGCGTAACATCCTAATTCAATCACTCAGTAGATTAAATTAAAAATGAACTAGTACTGGTTCACTTCCTACATAAATCCATGTTGTTATTTAAGTAACATGCTCTTTCAGTCAAATAGGACAGCACAGACTTGAACAGTCTTCTACTTTTGAGAAGTGTTATGACTGCTTTTCCTTCACTGCCAGCTAAATCTGTGTGAGCTTTGGAAATTACTAATACTAATAGAGAACAGAGCTTTTATCTGGAGTCTGCAAATGCAATGTGCAACCGTAAGGAACTGTAGTGTTTGGAGAAGAGAGAAACACTCAAGATTCTCATGGAAAAGCTTTCAGCATAAATGTCTGAGAATTACTGATTTAATATTTTCATGCAGTTGTGTGTATTATTCAACAGACAAGACTCAAATCATGTAAAGCGAATGAAAAAAAGATAATGAAAGTGTAAGTTAGCACTCACACCCTCTCCATGACAGTATTTAATATACAGCCAACAGGTGTGAAAACATTAGATTGTATTATTGTTACTGAGTTCAGTATATTAAAATACAGAAATATTTCCTGGACTGTTTAAAAGCTTACCCAGGAGAAAAATATCAGAAAAATCACCACACAAATCCCGCTTTAAAATTAATCATTTTTAACAATCCAGAGAATTTCACTACAATAGGCTAAAGTTCCTTCTTTAAAGTTTCTTCTCTAAATAAATTTTAAACATCAAATTAATAAATAATAAGCTTGAGCAGAAGCTCATAGAATACAAGGGTTCTTCTCATCACCACCATCCACAGGACAGCACTGTATGCAGAAGCCCCTGACAAGAGTCAAGAGTTGGTAGCTGTTGTCTAAATAATATTTTAATCAGATTTAAGTGCTCAAGTTGCTAGTAAAACTTGGACTTGGGTAAAGGTGAAAATTGAACCAGCAGTCTCAGAAGCAGCACTCCATCAACCTAACTAGCTGGGCTGCCGGACAGACGGCCTTTTCCCATCGGTTGGTACCCATAATGCCACAAGGCTAATGAACAGCACTGAGAACAGCAGTAATTGTCAAAATCAAGACCTGAACACTGGTGTCTGCTGGTAAGTGCACATACACAACTTTATGTCTCTATGAACAGGAGCAGGCAGATAAATGTATCCTATTAGACAGAAACAATACAGCCTAAATTAATTAGTGACTCCCTTCAGCAATCCTAAATGAACACTTAAAACTAAACTGAATGCAATTTCTTAAAAATCATGGGCTAAGAGGAATAAGCCTCTTTGTAAGAGTCAGAATTCATTATTATATAAAGGTAACCTTCCACACAAAATGAATGATGTCAGTGATGGAAGCATACATCAGCAATCCAAATCCCTTCATGACCAAAGATGACAATTCACTAATAAAACTGAAGTCATATCTCAAAGAAACATTTACAGTCATATAACTCCATTACACTAAATCCACGTTCATAATATTCTCATAAAAAAAGAAGTCACAACAGAGTATCTAGTGCGTGCATTCAGCTTATCAAGTATGATTTCAACCATGTAACTTGGACAAGGATCTGGCTTCAAAAATCTTCTTTACCTGCTATAAAACACAAGAAAAAAAAAGCAAAGCTCTAGAGAACACAACACAACTATTAATTCTCACTGAAAAGTGTCGTATTAAATAAACTTTAGCCTCACCAGAAAAGTTGGAGTTGCATGGGGGGAAGGGAGGAGGAATCAAAACTGAGGGGGAAAAAACCAAACAAGTATCATTTAATCTCATAATGGTTTACGTTGGAAGGGACCTTAAAACTCATCCAGTCTCATCAACCTGCCATGGGCAGGGACACCTTCCACTATCCCAGGCTGCTCCAAGCTCAGTCCAACCTGGCCTGGAAAACTTCCAGGGATCCAGGGGCAGCCACAGCTTCTCTGGGCACCCTGTGCCAGGGCCTCTCCCCCCTCACAGGGAAGGATTTCTTCCCAAGATTCCATCTAACGCTGCCCTCCGGCAGTGGGAAGCCATTCCCCCTTGTCCCGTCAGTCCAGGCCCGTGTCCAAGCCCCTTTCCAGCACTCCTGCAGCCCTGGAAGGAGCTCGCCCTGTCCGCTCCTTCTCCTCCGCCCGCTCTTTCCCCTCCCTCCGCAGCGCTCGCGCACCGCCCGCCCGAGCTCACGGCACCGCCTTGCGGCCCCGCGGTGGGTCTGCGCATGCGCAATGCGTGGGGCCGTTTCCATGGCAGCGGGGGCCAAGCGGGAGGTGCCGCCATGAGCCCGCCCGAGGTGGAGCCGCTCGTGTGCCACAAATACGAGATCAAGAGGCGCCTGGGCAAGGGGGTGAGTTTCTGGCGGGGGGCTGGCCTGTGGGAGCTGGGGTGGTCGTGGGAGCTGGGAAGGTCCGTGAGAGCTCGGGGGGCCCGTGTGGAGTTCAGGGCACCGTGAGAGCTCGGGGGGCCCGTGTGGAGTTCAGGGCACCGTGAGAGCTTCAAGCGGCCCGGGGAAGCTGAGGGGGCGTTTGGAAGTTCAGGCTCCTGTGGCAGCTCTGTCTGTCGCTCAGGGCCCCGTGAGAGCTCCAGGTGACCCAGAGGAACCCCGGGGGACTGTAAGAGCTCAAGAATAAATAGTAAAATGGATCTGAGTCTCAAAGTACATTCTCTCTGTGCCTGCCAAATCCTTCTACATTTACTGTAACCCCATCACTTCAGATCATGCCACATCAAGTCATATTTTCTCCATAAAATATATTTCTATACATCAGCCAATGGTAATTTCTAAGATATGTCTCCTCAGACAGTCTCTAAACCCTGCCCAGTTATCTGCTTTTCTATTCTGGCAGCTCTCTGCCATCGTTTAGTTGCGTTGATACAAGTATTTAAGTATTTCCCTCATTATCTTCACAGAGTCAAGGAATCACTGAGAAATTGAGGGAAAAGCCCTCTGAGCCTGTTGAGTCCAGCTGCTCCCCCAGCACAGCCAAGGCCACCACTAATCCATGTCTCAAAGTGCCACATCCACATGGCTGTTAAATCCCCCCAGGGATGGGGACTCCACCCCTGCCCTGAGGCAGTCTGTGCCACAGCTGCACAGCCCTTCGCAGGAGGGTTTTTTTCCAATATACAACCTAAACCTCCCCTGGCACAACTTGAGGCTGTTTCCCAATTGCTGACAGGGTAATATTGTGGCACTTACCTGAGGTACTTGTACAACTGTTTGTACTGCCCGATGCATGGCAAACGTCCTGATCCCATGCTCCAGGACCACACATTTTACTGGGAAGTCTGCCTTGATGTCGTTACATGAGTATTTGATCATTAGAATCATACACTGCATCTCTTTTGCTTTGTACAAGTATTAAAAAATTAAATGAGCATTTCTGAGTGGGATATGATCCCGTTGTCCAAAGGTAAAGCAGCTCCTAGACTGTGGAAAGTCAAGATTCAAATCTATGGCCTAAAAAAAGAAAAAAGGATCTGTACCACAAGTGAGACTGAGCAATCATCATTTGGAAGTATCACAGTCATCCAGAATAGGGAAAACTCAGGTAGAAGTTCCCGTTCCCTTAACAGACAACACAGCTTTTAATTGAAAAAGAAAAAAGGTTTAGTGTTGGACCTGACAGTGCTGCGTTAGACCCAATGGTCTTGGAGGGCTTTTCCAACCTCAGCAATTCTGTGATGCTGGGATGCTGTCACTACAGACTTTGGTAAAAAGTCTCTCTACATCCTTCTTACCAACCCCCATTCAGTATTGAAAGACCACAGTGAGTTCTCCTTGGAGCCTTCTCTTCTCCAGACTGAACACCCCCAGCTGTCTCATCCTGGCTCCGGAGCAGAGGGCCTCCAGCCCTCAGAGCACCTCCATGGCCCTTCTCTGCACCTGCTCAAACTGGTCTGCATCTTTCTTGTACTGAGTAGCTCCAAGCTGGATGCATGGCCCTTCTCTGCACCTGCTCAAACTGGNACTGGTCTGCATCTTTCTTGTACTGAGTAGCTCCAAGCTGGATTCCAGGTGGGAATCTCGCCAAAGTTGAATATAGGGGAAGAATTATCTCTCTTGACCTGCCAGCCACACCGTGGTTGCTAAAAGCTAGGTTGTTACCTTTCGGTTGAAAGGC
>VXBT01002421.1:156256-220781 GCA_013400235.1 Oriolus oriolus | reverse complement strand
GTTGGTTCCCTCTATCACAGTCTTCATGGACTCTGAGCTTCCCACAGCATGAAATAACAGTTATTAGGTAGGGAAAGGAAATATGCAAATTTTAAGAAAGAAAGAATAAAGATCAGCTATAAAAATATAGTGTAACCAGTTGAGGAAATGACAAGGTAAATAAACAAGAAACAACACTTCTTTTTTTCTCCTTTTTTAATATTCCCAAGACCAGTGGTTTATGAAGCCAAATTCAAGCCATAACCCTCCCTCTTTTCTAATGGAAGCATAATTCTACATCTAGACCAGGATTTTGCTCTACCATTGGCTTGGTTCACAGTTTTCACTTCATTAAGTTTTGTCTGGAACCAGCAGAAATTCGTATATATAGGGTTAGAATCATTGTTGAGGATAGCTGGTGATTTAATGATGAAGCAAGTTCCTGCAAAGCTGCCTGTTGTTAGGTTTTATATTCACAGTAACTACTTGGTAAAGTACAAACATAGGACAGGAAGGAAACATTATGTAAGAGGAAATGTGAAGCTGGATTGAAAATGTGATTCAAATATGACTCCGGAAAGAACAGTAAAAAATGATTGAGTTATAGATAATGCTCCTGCTCTGAAGATTTTCCTTGTCTGGAAGAAAACACAGGGCTAGTTTCAGTGAATTTGGCAGCATTAGGATTCTTTTCAGAATAGGTTGTGAGATAACTGTACAGGGCTTTGAAGACTAGACCCTGGACCCTGAGCTGGTTACAGAACAAAATCATTGAAATATGCCATTGGGTTAGGACTGTGGAAAGAAGTCATAGGGAGATCTGACAGGCTTGGTTAAGGTCCAGATAGGACCCCTGGGCTGGCATACCCGGACTAGCTCTGGGTTTTGCAGATGCTATCTAACCAGCCATCATCTGATTCAAGTAGAGTTTGCTTGGCTTATCAAGAACTATCAAATTAAGTTCAGGGAAGATTTAAAATAAAACACTTAATTTGGCATAAATTCTTATGCAACTAGCTTGATTTGTGCTCCAGGATTTTTTTTTGTAAAATAAGTGTGATACTTGCATACTTACTGGTTTCCACTTATTTAGTCTTTTTTTTAATGTGATTCTAACTTCTTTACAAACAATAATATTTTTAAATCCACTTTTTACTACATGCTGTGAGTTACCAATAAAATGCTTCTACAGAAAAACTATTTTGTCTTTTAGTTCGCCACTTAAAATTTTTAAGAGAATGACAGGGGCAAAAAGAAAGTCCCAGAACCCTGGACCATAACTCAGCATTAAATTTCAGCTACTCTATTCCCTTCATATCTGTTTTCTGAGTACTGTTACAACAGCTCAGTTGCCATGGTCTTGTTTTTCTCTCAGCTGAGTTCATTCCCCACCACTATAAACAAATTAACATAAATTATTAGTTTTCTCATTTCTACTCAAAAGAAGCGTGGTATCTTACTCCCAGTCACATGAATGAAACATTTTCTCCAGCACAAAACACTTTAGGAAGCTTATCTTCCCTGAACTTTACTGAACACATATGGTGTAGTCATTCTAGATACACTGGAGAAGCCCTTACTCGTTTTCAACAACACTTACTCGTGCCTCTAGTGCCAAAGAACTAAACTGGCTTCAAAAGATTACCAGCTACATGTGTGCATGTATATTGCATCTTGCTGATACAGTAGACTGAAGAATGTTTCATATTATGTTTTCAGATTTTTACAGCTTTGCAGCCAGGACTGTTCATATTTTACATTAATATTGGGAAAAGAAAGCAATAGCCTTGATGTTTGAAAGAAGCAGTAAATTAAACAATAAACAGATGGAAGACTTTTTTCTTCTTCTTCAACAGAAGTAGGTGACATTTAAAATATTCTAGACACTGAATCTAATCCTTTTCTCTGATAACTGGCATAACTCTTAGCCTTTCCTTTTGCTCCTTTAATAAAAAAAATATCATTATACTAGGAACATTTCTTGCTTTATGTTTTCATTGTTCTTTTTGTGAGTTTATGTGTGTAAATTCCCGAGTGAAAGAAAGCTCTGTTAACCTGTGTCTCCCACACATACACACCCACCCCTTTCACTGCATTTCAAAGCTTGATTTTTCTTCTACTGAAATCAAGGCTGTTATACTCACAATTTTTCATCAAACTTATCATAACTGCAGTGAGCCATGACATCTGAAAAGGTTTCTTTCTCTGTATTAAGTTACTAGGCGCAAATACTTTCATTAAAATAAATACAAAATCCATCTTCAGTAATATGGCCAAAATAAAAGAATTACTTATGTGTGCCTCAATTATTTTTCTACTTTTTGACCTGAAGAGTCAACCTTAGGAAATACATGAACACACTGTCCTATGAACTCTTTCCATTAATGTTTGTCTCTTGCAGCTGGGAACCAGGTCATCCAAGCACTGCATGTAATAGAGAGGTAGCGGAAATTATGATTTGAACTTTGATTGTCTATTTCCCCTCTTTGGCTTCTGGTTTTCACATATTCTATAGTCAATATTTAATAGCCAACAAACAAATGTCCCTGTGTTTATGCACAAACCCAGCCATCTTAATTCCATTGATCTGAAGACAAGAAACCTCATATGAATGAATTTGGCAACACTCAACACAGAAGCAAGCAGTGGGGGGAACACATGCCTAACTCCCAAACTGTCTGTAGAACAGAGCAGTTCTCCTTTATGTTTCAGTGTATTGCATGCTGTACTAGTTTGAAAACAAACCAGTGAGAGATCCCAAGTCAGAATTATAATTTAATAGGAAATTTTTTTTAAAAAATGCAATAGTACAAGAACGCTGACAGTCAGAACACAACCTGACACCCTGTTAGTCAAGATGGTGGTAGCAGACCAGATGAAATGGTCCTGTTGAAGCAGTGATCCTGTAGAAAGAAGGGTCGGATCTTCACCTGAAGGTCCAAACAGTAGCTCTCACCCTCTGGGAGTCCAATAGGTAAGGGGCTGTTGGTACTGTTCCAAACCCCAGATTATATGTTGGTGGGAATGCTTGGCTCCTCCCCTCTGGGCAGAGCATCTCACAATGGGCTGGTGTAATTCTGTGAGTCATGTGGTGGGTCCTTGATGGCCCATTAAGCAGAGATAGCTCCTGGAGGGAGTTATCACAGATGAATCACGGTAGGAGATAACGAACACTGCCCCACCTGCTCTAACAGCTTGTGGAGATGGTAACAGAATACATGCTTTTAGTTACATCTTACATTGTAACCTAGGACACATGCCAAAGAATAACTAATTAGATGACTGATAACAAAAAACAAAGTGATTCTGCAAGAATGACTTCCTGTTTTGTCAAGGTCTTTTCTCTCTATATTGACAATGATATTTATCTTAAGGAGAAAGAAGAGTATGTAGTTCTCTGTGAAGATCTAGTTTCTTTAATTACTTCCCATTAATTCCACTGCTTGCTAACACATGCTGTGTTATCCTTTAGGAGAACTGCATCATGCCCCTGTGGACAACCCAGGAAAAATCTTCAATCCTTTTTCACAGAAAGGCATAAAGGATCCTACCCAAAGTAGTAAGAAATGTGAATGGTTCATATCTGCAGGAAAGCTTGGTTTTCCAGCTTCTCTTTGCTTCCACTTATTCTACAAGTACACTAAGCCTTTCTTCCTTCTGTGTTTCATACAACCTCACAACAGAATGCAATTAAAAATGGTCTTAAGGTCTCATCATCAGCTTCCAAACTAATAAGTAGGCAACAGTATCTGAAATTCTTGCACCATACCATGTAGGGAGAGAGAAGCACACTATTATATGCATCTCTCTCTTGGAAACAGTAGTCTACATACAGTTCCCTAATTAATATCTTTAACTGCACTGGAGTAAACTTTCTGTCCAAAGGATGTGTTAACAGCGGCACTAGTTTAATTTTTGCCTGACCCTCTGTGACTTAAATTTTAGCTATGCAAATGGCCCTTTAATTTCTATACTATTGGTCAGGCTTGAGAGAAAAAGAAAGAGCCTCAGGCTAAAAGATGTACCACAATAACATGTCAATTCAATTCACTAGAAACAATAAATAAAATGAAAATTTTCCACCTCTTATTTCTCAAAGTGCCTCATTTAGATACATAGTCTTCAAAATCTGTTATTTTGAAAAGGTGGAGTTTAGTTTATGGCTTTTTAATGAAAAGAGATACATTGTAAGCATACAAAGGCAGATATTCATAGAAGTAAGTAGATACCTACATTACATAAATAGTCAACTCCCCTGCCTTCAGTGTATCTCTCTTAATCCATATACTGGCATCTGAATAAATTTTGTTTGATGCATATACAATGCTAGTACAGATATAAGTTGCAGTCTATTTTGATAAATACTACACTAGTTATTCATATTGATAAATTTAATTTGTATATTCAGATTCCTTTAGAGCGTTGTTTCTGTATATTATGAATTAGACCCAAATAAGTGTTTTTAAAAGAGTGCTTTTTCTAAGAGTGCTTTTTTTTTTAGCACTAAGAGTGCTAATTCTAAGTGTTATTTAAGAATTAGAGCAAGAAGGGCAATGAGAACACCACTATAGTGATACAGATACACCAAAGGTGATAAATGTGAAATTTTGAGAATAGTTATATCATGACTTCTCTCTTTCACATATTAAAGCACGTCTTTCTCTTTCCAATCAGTATCAAAATTTCCCATTACCTCAATGGCACAGCATCAGATATGTCAAAAACTGGAATCCCCTTGCATTAAATGACTGTTCAGAGTATATTTCATGGGCTGTAAATCATCCTCAGAATTCCTCTGAGAAACAGCTATGTTAACAAGTCTCTTCCATTGGCAAAACAGCAGGAATCCCCTGCAAACTCTGTCACTGACAGACCAGGAGTACCCCCACATTGTGGCAGCATAAAGAACATCTGAAAGAGAAGCTGAGGCATGGCTCACTTTAGCACAACTAGCAAGGAGGAAAGAAAGATAGCAATAATAAAAAAGAGTAAAATACTTCCTTAGGAAGTATGTCACTGTCGTTATTTCATAGCCTCACTGACACACCAGAACTATGAACAGCCGCAGCATATACAGAAAAGAAATAAAGTGCCACACAAAAATTGTGATTTCTTTCTTTTTTCTTTTTCTCCTAGAGGACTTTACTGACTCTGATAGGAAAAGAAATGCTGTACTGCAGTTTAAATATATTTCATCCTTCGTAAATGTACAGTCACCCACAGAACCTCACTTCAAGAATTGCTTCAGATTGATGTAGGCATGAACAGTCAGCAGGCCAGAAAAACAACTTACGAGTAAGAAAAATGTAGTACATCAAGCAAAACACTGCACAACATTGTGTGTTTTGTGGAAGCAAAAGAACTTGGCCCTTGTATTTATCAGCCCATTCCATTACATACAGCAGTTACTGCGAGTGCTCGTATCAGTAAGCATTGGAGGAGAACATTAAACACACAAGTAAGCATTATAAATACAATGCGAAAATCATCAAAAGCTGCCATGGTTGCCTTGGTCCTGGAGGCTCCAGGCACTCCAAAGGACCCTCTGCCTGTAACGAGACCCACCACCCCCTTGCCTGTGGAAAGAGGTTCCATCCCACCCACTCCGTGCCCTCATGGCTGGAACACTTTTCTGTTCTCCGGGGTGCACATCCTTCACACCCTCACACCCTCCCCTGAGCCAAACACTTCTTCACAGGGTGGGGGACCTGCAGTGCCAGGTCCTTGAATGCCCACCTTCCCCGGTGAAGTGCCTCCTTCCCCCCAAGCACAGCAGTCTGGTGTAAAGTACTAAATCATTAAAAAAAAAAAAAAAGGGGAGTTCACAAAAGGAGGTTTATAGTAAGCAAGAATTGCTGTGGAAAACTTCAGGCTGAGTGATTTTTTGCTCAAGTGATCATATCCTAAAAGCGGAATAATCTCTTCCATCTGAAGTCATAAGGGACTCTGGATACTGAAGCCACCACATCTTTTAATAAAACATGAGGAAACAGAGGCGGAAGATGCCCAACAGATTATTTTTCATGAGGGTGAAAAATCCCTGAGGAAAAATCTTGGAAAAAAAAATTAAAACCTTTATTAGACAAACAATTTCAGGGAGAAATCCTTATGGAGACAGTCAAACTGATTAAAAAGTTTTTCTTGTTTGGCTCCTAATCAACATAATAGATCCTGGATGGTGATGATGATTATTACTGTTCTTGTTGAAAATAGAGGCTTAAAGTGAAAAATATGTCTCTTTTCATAAAATAGATAAGCTCCTCTGCTCAAAATATTTTCTAGTTTGAAAGGAAAGGTAAGGTAAAATAAGAAAAAGAAATTTTATTATGCTCATTTGTAGGGAAAGAAATGATGCACAAAGAAATCCAAATCCTTTCTTATGGTTAAAAAGGAAGTTTATGTTAAGGAACAAATTAATAGAAATCAACTGAATTACAGCACAAAGTCATCTTCTCTTTACAATAAATGATATGTCCAGATAAAATAGCAAAAATAACTCTCTATAGCATGCATCCAGTCAAATTCTACTGCCCATATAGCTTTCCCTAACTGCAAGAACAAAGTAAATTTTTCAGATATTAAGATGTCAAGTTTTTTAATGTTTCTTTACTTGTATTTATTTTATTCAGCCAAACTTTACTAAAATTTCCTACCAGTGTTTCCAGAGAAGACACAACTCTAAAAATAGATGCAAGCTTAACCAGCCCCAGGATTTGCTCTCAAAACAAGGAAAAATTTTTCTTTCCATTTTTCAATATCTTTAAGGGCTTTTCTTCAAAAAGACTCAGCAAAAATTTGCAGTAATAACTCAAACTGAGACAATTGTCTGTGTTTTAGGGTCTTGTGAGCTTATCAGAAGCCCTTGAAACGCAGATTAGAAGACTAATAATGTCCATTATGACTATTTGAACAAGAAAAGTCACAGCAATGTGCTCTCCAGCTCACAGGGTTTCACTGCTAGATGTGTATGATGGATGCACATCCATTAGTAGAAACTATAGATAAGCACCTCAGGTTTTGACTTACCCCTAACTAACTCAAAATTTTGTTTAGAATTCAGCCTGGACCATCAAATTAAAGAATGTTTCCTAACATCTCTCAGTCTTTATTAGCAAGAAATGCAATAAGAGATCTTGTTCTGTTTCTGGTAATTTTGATCACCGTTCCTAACAAATACGCAAGCAAAGAGAAGCGAGAAAATTAAAAATAAAATCCAAAATAGTGTACAGCAGATTTTTTGAACAGCAAAAGAGTCATCCTCACTTTCAGTATTTTTGAAGGACTAAGTTTAACTTTATTAATTGCTGATTATTAAAGCATCTTTTATTTTTTATTTTTATGTTGTACAATACAATATTCATAGTGCAATACAAAATAATTTCCATAACTGACTACAAGCAATATATAAGGAAATTTTGTAACTGGATTTTATTCATAAATAGAAAGGTATGAACAAATTATCCATCTGCAATTTTTATTTTATTAAAAAATACCTAGTTTTTTTGCAATCTATTTTAGCAACATTAAATGGTATAAATCACATAAAGCAAAGAAAAAAAGGTATTACTATTTCATAAGAGAAATACCTTTGATTTTAGAAATAATTTTATTGCCCTGAACTTTCACTATAATCAAGGTATTTACTACCATGATTTCGTTTGCCCTTCTGCTAAAAGGGCAAAGCTGACAGACTGGTGACCAGATCATTAGTTTATTGTTTCTTCAGCTGTGATAAACTGTTAGTGGAGAAATTACACTAGTCTGAGAACGTAACTTTTCTCAGCCAATAGTTTTAATCCTAGAATGATTTGGTGTTGGTATACCTGGATTTTGCTAGCCATTCAGGGTGAAAGGGTTTATTTTCCAGATGAAGAAAAATGATTGATTGACTACTGGTATTCAAAATTACCAAAAGAAGTAGTAGTCTTCTGGTTTTGCAGCAATTTATTCACTGGCTTGTTATTTGTCACTGTTACATCTTTATGACTTTAAATCTTTACATGGGCTGCTGATAAAATGGATAACTAAAATTGAAACAGAAGCCAATATGATGCCACTCATTCATTCTGTAGTATTCAGGTGGTGTGCACTAAAAAACCAATATCAAATAAAGATGATTTAGTGCTCCCAATACCAGAAAATTTAAGCTGTGGAGCACGAGTATAAGAGAATGCTTGAACAAATTCTTCCTCTGTCTGACTGCGTGAATAGGTTTTCTGGTCCAGCTACAGGATAACGACGAGGAATGTAGATAATCAGGATACAGAGAGAGATGGTTCATAAGTCAGGACGAGTCATGGTTCTTATTATCATTCAATTTGCCCTTAATTAATGGGATGTAGCTATGATATTTACTCACCTCTCTGCCTGCAATACAACTGAGTGACCATCAAAAAAAAAAAACAAACCATGTTCAGGGGTATTGTTTATATATTTTTTTTACAAGTCAAAGATGAGTTCTGAGTGCGTGCTGGGGGTTTGGCTGCTTAAGTTCAGGACCGAGTTAGGTAATGTCGCAAGTGTACAGCTTTGGAGAGACCTGTTTGAGAAAGTTCTGCTGGGAAATCTTACCAGGATTTCCCACGCCAGCAGATACAGGAGATTCCCTGTGTCTGTGTATTGAGCAAAGGTTGTGCTTGCTTTTATGTATCTTAAACAAATAAACACAAGGACCCCCTGTCAAATGTCTGTATCATCCTTTACCTGCTTGTCCTGTGCCTAAATATCCAGACTTCAGTTTCAGCACTGCAAGGCATTGTGGCATAGATGTAATTTTAAGTGCATAAAGTGCACAAACATGCACTTCATTAATACTCTTCATATGTTTAAAATTATACATATGCACAAGCAGCTTACTAAAAGATGGCGCTAGAAATTACATTTTTGCATTCCAAGATAATCCCAGAAATGCTGAATTTAAAATCTTTAGGAAAACATTAAAACCTTCCTAATTATCAAGTCTACTATGTCAGCTCAGCAACCTTAATAAACACTGTGGTCTAGAAGCTTGAGGTTCTTTGTTTTTGCTAGAAAAAATGTCAAGCTCATGGAGAATTGCCTGACTAGTCATCTTTTTTAAACAGAAGGGTAAAATGTAATAGCAAGGACTTCCTGTCGCCTCTTCTATATATTTAAGTTTTAGGGCTTTTAAGCTATTTAAAAACAACAACAAAACATCTGGGCAATGTATATGTGACTATGCATATATTTGACTGAAAACATGTGTAATGTTTTTATTTGTATGGCGCTACAGTTCTAAAAATTCTGCAAGTAGCAATCTGGTAATAGAAAATGTACTTTTTCAAAACTAATATCACTGAACTGTGGCAAGACATGGATGTAGACAAATCCTAGCATAGAAGGTCAGATTCAGAGTTCTGCTATGCTGAGCTGAGAGTCTGAAGGAAATAGGATAGATGGAATCAGATAACTTCTAGCTTTGCATGGGCTTTCTTTCTCCTCGGGGATATATGCAATCCTTTTGCTCATATTCTGTGGTAGAAACATAAAGACTGAAGCAATCTCACTGTGAGAAAGCAGGCAACTCAGATGAATTTAATGAATTGAATTGGTTTATAGCAGGATAGTAGAACCTCTTCTAGAGGGTCTTTCCAAGGACAGAGCAAGCAATTCACATTTGGCTCAATAACATTCGCTTACATAGCAGGAAAGAATAATTACCCCATTGCAGGAATGAAAGGTGAAATTTAATAGCTTAACTTATTTTGTGGGTCAGATAAGATGATCATGGTAGTTCTTTCTGACCTTAAAATCTATGGATCTGTGCATTAAGCTGTAGAGACCTGGCTAGATTTTTATATACAGACTAAAAGTTGAATACTGTTTGGAAATATTAGAAACTTTCTTTCCTTCCCCTCAAAGACATGATAGGAGGCAAATACTGATTTTACCTATACTTTTTAAAATCGCCAACATTTTTTTTCATCCCCTCAGAATAATGATGATTTTAAAATGCTTTTGCCATCTTTGACTGGATTGTTTTACATTGGATTAAAAAGTCACAAGCAATGAATACAAGTATGTATCTTTCATTGATCTTTGCAGCACATAGTGCATGGCAAAAATAATGAATACGAGGCACTATTTCATAGGTTCTCATCACGTTAGTATGATAACAAAGAAATGCTGAATTATGCAGTTTGCCTAAAAATTGGGTGAAGGGAATTATTTTCATTTCTGTGACTTTAAAACTAATCAATAAATGGTGAAGAGCTGATTGTTGTATTATTTGACACCTCTGAAAATACTTAGTATCTCCCAATTTCTGTAAATAGCAAAAGAAAAATCAGACACAATGGCCAGATTGTGTTTATTTTCATGGATTATTTTTCCAACTCAAACTGTCTGCTGTGTTCCAGAAGAGTGTAATTTGTTAGAAATATTTCCACAAAATGAAATTATCAAATGCAAAAATAGTGGCACCCAGTGGTCAAGACATACCTTATTTTTATGCTAGCAAATCATTTTTTCTGGGAAATGCAGTACTTCTTTCAGCTAGAATAAAGTATGTCCTGTTTCAATGAAAGGACTAACTGCTACTTTACCAGCATTCTTTGCCATAGCCTTTGTTTTCTTATATTCAATAAGTTTCACATTGATTTAGGGATAATTTGTTTCTGTGAGCAAAGTGGATTTGAGTAATCAATACAAGTTGTTGACTGTCTATAAGGTAATTAATTCCCTAGAGGACACATCTGAAGAAGAGGTTGTATACAAAGTTAAATCCAAAATTTCTTCTATTCAAATTCCACATTTTCTTTTCCCTAGCTAAAATGTGATTTTTGGAAATTTCAAAAGAGAAATCAAATGAATCATGATGTGGCTCCACTTCAGTTTGGATCAGTTTCCCACATTTGTTGTACAATACTTTCTCTACCTTACCAATGCATATCAGTCTATACATGTGAAAGACTCACCAAAGTCTTGTGGTCAAAATTGCTAACACATCTTAAACTGCTTATCAACTCTGGGTGAAGATAAGCACCAGTTCTCCAGTGTTTTCCAAACCAGCTTTTGTATAACCAGATATGTGCTTTCACCATTCACTGCATAAGTGAGTGACCATCACTGAATGTAGAAGCCTTAAAACCATCCATCAGCAATAGCTGCTGAAAACAGCTCACCTGTAGGTGAAATACAAGAATCGAACCCAAATAATTTATCAGGAGGAAAAGATCAAACAAATTTAAAAAAAAAAAAAGAAAATAGCATCTCTTTTTTTCCTTTAAAAAAAAGAATTGTCATATGCTACATATAGTAACAACTACCAACATTTTGGTAACATCTATTATCTCACAACATTATCAATATAACTAAAATTATGTAAAAGATTCAGCAATCAAAATATTTGTGGGACTATCTGGCTCCACAGAAGATGTTGTCATCGGAAGATTTACACTGGTTTTTTTCCAAACACAGCTAGGATTTATCCAAATTGGCAGTAGTTGTACATGACATTTATTTAAGTAAAAATGCTATAGCAGGTACAGGTGTCTTCTCCACTGTACAATGAAATGGTGCTGTATTTTTGTCACATCTTGCCTTTACGTCAAATCTCTTCCTCTTTCATCAGCACAACAACTAATGTTAAGTCCAAAACTAATAATATTTAAAAGACTTCTAGACAATATTCTGAACCATACTGAATCGGGTAAAAAACCCCAGAAAAACCCAAAAAATTAGAAATCATTTTTTCCATTTAAAATACAAAAGTATTTACTGAAGGTTTGCACATATCCTCAAATTTCATGTATGCCTTAAAATATTATAATTTTTCCCTGTAGATTGTACAAATATGACAAAAATGAGCATTCTAGGCAATTGTCTGAATTAAAATAATGGTGAAATTAATTTATTTGAATTAAAATTATACTACCAATATTAAATATTTAATTGTTTTTTTATTACAGTCTACTGTTGATCAGTTTGCTAACAAATAAGCTTAGCATCTCCTATTAGTCAGAGTAAGTCATATATCTCAAATAAAATGAATCAAAATAACATAATTCAACTGAATTACAGTGAAAAAGACATGAAAACGGAAGGTATTTTTTATCAGATATAATTAAGAGACCTGCAAATAAGGTAGAAAGGAAAAGAATTATTTTAAGTTCAGATTTGACTTACAAAGCCATACAAAAGAATTTTACCCAGATTCATTTTTAGCTTCATCAGAAGACCTCAGTACCACTACAACTGGCTCATGAAGGCCAATTCAGTACTTGTAGAATAAAAAGAAATTTTCTTCCTAGCGTTTTTGTGCTAAAATCTTCTGTCCCATGAGGGCAAAAACTGGCTTCTTATCCTGTTAAATATGATAGAAAGCATAATTTTGCAACAAGTATAAATAACTGCAAATGCCTGTTAAATCCTTATGCAGCTCTACTTGAAGGCATACTGTATTTTTCCAACAGAGCTGTCTGCCTTTGAGCCAGCTCTAGATTAGTTTCTTTCCCAATTCCTTTCCCTTCTCTCATGTGTCAGTGCACCAAAGACATTTTTTTTTAGTATCTTCCTTTGCAGATTTACCTCTTTAAATCACATTATTTTATGGCCTGCTAACATAATTTATAAGTATCTAAGAGAACCTAGACTATTTGGTTTTGAACTTTGGATTCCCCTAGTACACAAAATGGAAAGAAATTTTGTTTCCTAAGTAATCATCAAAAGTGATGACGAATATCCAAGCATTCTCATCTTGTTTTCTGAGGTGAACCTGGATGCCATTACATTACGTTATTTTCTGTGTTTCAGTAGAAAGTTATTCTTGAGACCATTTCACTGAAATTAACACCAAAAGCAAATATAGCAGGCATTTGAAAATCCTGTACAACTCAAGCAGATGAGCATCTGAAGAAAGAAATGACACAAATTAAAGCTGAAAAATTTATTTAGCCTGTTTTCAATGAGCTGAACTACTCATAATTCTTGAAAGAAGGTAATGGGATCTGAATATGCATGAGAAGTTTGTTGTATCCATCACACAAACAGTCTACTAGAACATGAGTTCACTGATTAATTCCAGAATAAGGTTACTACTTATTAGAACAGCTGCCTTTTTTTTTTTTTTTTTTTTTTAATTTCTGCAGAACAAAAGCCAGATTTTCTGGAAAAAAGATCTAAAGAAATAAATTCTATTTTTATAAAGAAGTTGTGATCAAATCTAATACACTAGAGAAACTAGAGAAAATAAAATGCTTTTTTGTAGCACTTGCTAATGTCATGAATCGTGCTATTGAAATAACATGAATTATTGATCATAATATAGAATTTCCATTTCAGAGGTTTTTGTCTTCTCGGTTTTCAGAGTTGGAGGAAAAAATGTTAAGGGGTGGAGTAGCATTTTTTGAGATAGCTTTGCCTGGAACACGTCTTACTAGTGTTCAGATTCTTGACCAAATAACAGAACCTGTCACAGTCTTTCTTGCTTAGCTGGGTAGTAACTGATAATATTTTTTTAAATTAATAAAAAAAGAAATTGAATATGAACAGGATGGATTTCATCAAATATGTACTGCACTGTTCTGAGAATCTGAGTTCAAGTAAAGTTCAGTGGCTTACTGCTTCACTGAAGAAAAACATGGGCATGGAATCAAGCTTGCATTAGCAGAAACCTATCAGAGGTATCTTCTGGCTTCTAAACTAATGTGATATAATATATGTATCATACTAAAAACATGGGCAGTGGATATGAGTTCTACGTATTGCTGAGTGTATTCAACTCCTCCACAGTAATTTAAGACATGTGAAGATAATTCTAAGAAAGATTTCCAGGCCAGAATATGTTCAGGAATGAAGATAAAAAATCTTTTGTGCATAATGTAGACAGTAGCTTTAGACTGATATAATTACAATCCATACTACATGCTAAACTCAGCTGAGCATGTCAATGTATTAAGTACATTTTAGAAAATGTTTAGAGAAAACCCAGTATTGTTCAGACTAGTATATTTAAATGTTGTTTTGAGGTGTTTTTTTAAAGCACTGTTAATAAGGGATAAATAACTTTTTTTTTTTTAAATCTTACCTCACTTTGGAGCATTACCGTTCAATGTCAAAAGGTTCTAACAGTACAAAGAGCTATTCTGAGCCTTGGGATGATCTGAACCACCTATAAATCTGTGACTCAGATGTCGTTGCAGATAAACTGCTACATATTCGATACTTACAATCGTAATTACTCTCTCCCCTTGTGTCTCATAAAATAAAATTAAAAAAACCCACATATTCAGCAGATTTTGAAAGTACCACAAAATTTTTCTACTTTACACTTCCACAACATTTAAAATAGGCTCTTCTTCATTTCCTCACAAGTTACAACTGATGAATCCAAATTCTCTGCTGTAGCTTTAGGGAGGGAACATCAAAAGCTTGTCTTAATGGTGTAGAATTACCCTTCACTAAAGCAGGCAATCATCATCTATGCTAATTAATGAACATTCATCTCATTCAAGGCTGCCAGAAGGATGTCTTTTAGAAGACAAAAACAACAAAACCAAACAAACAGAACCCCCAAAACCCAATTTATTCCAGTCTCTTTATCCTCTCTTCCGGCTGCCGCTTCTCAGACACAGTCAGCAGTCCCTGATTCACCTTCTTTTCATTGTTCTATGAATATATATTGATGATGGCTCTAAGTGAAGCCTTTGAGATGAAGGTGAGCCACAGTTTCCATCTCTCTTCAATGTGTCAAAAAGGCTTCTAGCAAGATTAAGTCAAGGAGATGAGAAGTATCAGGAAGAAATTGAATGGAATCTGTTGGTGAAAACTATCAGTAAGTAACAAGGAATGGTAGTTGACTGAGGGAAGAAAGAGATCGGGAACTCAAGGAGCTTGAAAGAAAAAAGATCTTTTGGTCTGACACAGTAAAGCAAGTGGGAGGATTCTGTTGAACTTTCATCAAGAGTCCTTGCAAAACTTCCTGTGACAGATATATTCCAGACCATATGAGAAAGGTTCAAATTTCCCCATGATATAGACATAGTTATATAACCATGAAAAATGATTCAATTAATTTTTCTTAAAACATTCATCTGTCAGTTGTATGCAAGTTTACGCCATAAGAACATATGCATGTATTTAACACTTAAGGCCCATTGTTACTCTTTTTAGTAAATTTTTCTTTAAAGGCGACACCTTGCAGTGTTTTATATGGGTAAAGTTCTACAGTTCTAATCATGTAAGGTCAGACTATATTTTGTCCAAATGACTAGAATGAGTTAGATTTAGAAAAGAATTTTGATAAGAAAAAGAAGAAGGTGTGAGAAAAATATAATGTTGACTTTTTTTAACTGCAAATTTATTTCAATTTTTGGTTTAAAAAATCTTGATTTTGTTTCAAAGTCAATCTAATTCTCAAAAGATGACAAAAAAGGATTGTAAGAAATTTTGTGTTCATCTTATATTCTTTTTTTAGTTTTGAAAAATAAAATGAAGAGCAAAATGTGCTATGAGCAGAGGAATAAATTAAATCTTATTTTCTAGGCATCTGTGTCTCTCAACACAACTTCAGCAGTAGACATTTTTTTCTTGTCTTTAACTATTCTGCAGTAATTTCTCTGATTCGTTCCATTACAGTCCCATTAACCCCACCTGCAAATCCCAAAGTTACCTTCTGTATCATCCGATCATAATTGGGGAAAGAGATAGGGCATACTGTTGTTGCTTTTGGTGATCCAGCATTCCAAGCAGAACTTGTGAACTTAGAGTCCATTTTTCTCAAATAGTAGAGTTCATCTTCTATACCCATCTAAACATTTCTGTACGAAAAGGAACAGGATATCCATGACTCTGGAACCTTTCATGAATCTTTTGTTGAGGACTTAGTGAAAGTTTTAAAACTTATTAAGGTGGGAGTGATAGATGGAAAAACAGACACTGTAACTACCAAAAAAATCACCTTCAAATTATCTCTTCCCCACAAATGGAATATGCTAAATAATATGAACTCTATAGTTTTAATGAAAAACTTTTTTCTCTGAAATGATTGTACTCCTGAGAGAAGAAAGCATATGGACTTCAGAACTACATTTGGAACAAAACTCTTTCAAAAGTTGATAGTTGTTTGAAAATTGCTTGTTATATAACTTTTGTATTTAAGAAGAAATATATATAAAGTATAAATGTTCATTATTACGTTTAGGGCGGAAAAGGAAAATAACATTTGCAAAAGAACTTGCATGGCTCTCATTTTTATTCACATTGTCGTTCCTCAGTGGAGAGAATCACCAAGAGTATATGAGGGCCTTCAACTTAAACTGGCTTATTCTCCTTTTTCTCTTGCAGGCTGGGTCAATATATTTATGCTTGAGAACTGTGCTCTTCTGTTTGGGGACAAGTTATTAGTTTTGTGGTAAAACCATTTGGCCATCCATCATTATGTCAGCCTTTGGCTTTACTCAGCTGGTGACTATTTTCTTGCTTGTTCAGGAGGGTGAGTTGACCTGTTCTAATAAGGTTTTGAGGGAATCCATCAGCTGCTTTCTCTCTTATATTATCAATGAGCTCTATAAGATATTTTTTACTTCAGAGCTGAGTCTTCATCTACTAAATAGCCATAATTCATGGGGTTTGCTGTATATAAGTATGAATTTTGCTTATTTTTCTGTTTAGGTTTGTTTTTACTATCCATCCATAGTCTTTACTGTGACAGTGACAAAAAATATGCTCATAATGGAGGATACTTCTGATAGAGGAACATTTTTTTATTATTTTCATTTACTGAATCAAATAAAGTAAGCTATCTCTTTGGGCTAATTTACTATTTTTCTTGCTCTAAGTTAAAACAAAAATATTTAGAGATTTGATACATTTGTAACAGAATTATCTCATTACTTGGTGCTGCTGAGGGGAAATACTATCAAAAATTCTTTCAGTAAATTCTACCTTTTCAAAATTATTTTTTGAAACACGTATTCTGGGCTAATACAGTATTTAGTAGATTTATGTTGTCACATAACCTTTCTGTCTACTGTCAGTTCATGTTATACATGAGAAAAAAAGAGAAACCATGTAATTATAGCTCCAAACAGGCCAATATTTTCAGTCTGGAGGAATGAAAATTCCCTTTTGTTTTAATTCATATATTATTTTTTATTTTCTATCTCAGAATTTGGCTTCAAGCTCTCACCTTTAAACCAACTGAAAAGTACTATGTGAAATTCCATGCAAATCATCAAGGTTTTCCTCTATAAAAATAAAAATATTAAGCTTGCAGTTTTTCTCTGGGGGACAGAATTTATACTACTATGGCATAAATTGGTAATTTCAGCATTGTTGATGCTGAAATGGAAATTTCTGCCTAACTTAATCCCAAGCAAGGGAAGTAAATATAGGGTGGGAATTTAACTTTAGACAAAATTTTACATCTGAATTTCACTAACATTTTCCATAATGTCTCACATTACATTACTAGGTTTAAATACTCCAGACTTGGAATGAGTGTAATTCCACCATACTATAAGTCTAACCTGTTTTCCAACTACACTGTGCACAGCTACTAATGAAAATCAATTCTGAACTTTGGCATATATTGCATGTTTTCTTTTCCACATAGTTTTACTGGAAGTAAATTTTACATATGAAGAAGAGATTAAATTTATCTTCAAGCAGTTAAAAATCTGGGAAGGTCAGAAGAAAAAGTGTTCTGTCACTGAAAGTGGAGGAAACCACACTGACCTTTATTATGTAATCATACTGCATGTGCATGGTATCTAGATCTTCAGTGCACACCAAATTGTTTTTTAATAAGAAAACATGAGCCTTGATAATTATGACAATTTTTATAATTTATAATTATGCTATCCAAAGGCAGAGGGAAAGAGTTATTCTTGCTTCTTGTTTTAACTGTCATACCTTGTTTTCCCTCTCTCTATCCTGGCAGTATTTTGCTAGCAGACCAAACACAGATTATTTGTCCTTTTTTTTCCTCAATTCTCAGCCTCCATATTATCTCTCATTCAGTACTAGGCTGCTTGCCTCTGTGTGTTTCTATTAGGATTCCAGCATCACTATGGAGTAAAGATTTTCATCCTATATTTTTGGGCTTTTGCTTTTGATGTCGCTTTGTAGAAGAAAGAATATTGTAAAAAGACATCAAGCCACCTCATCATTATTGAGTCCCTCCAGAGAACTGCTCCGGCAGTTGGTGTGCTAAGGCAACGGTCTGTCAGCAAGAGTGGTGTTATCCATTTGTGCCATCTCACGGTAATCACCTTAGCAGCACACTTTGGCAAGCAAATTTCATAGATCAGTAATTGGGTTTTTTAAAATGTTTGCTTTGTACCACAGTTAATTTACTGGAACTTCCAAGTCCGTATAGAGAATACTATGATACAGATATATGAGAGATAACTGTCACTTTAGAATCAGTGAGGAAATATCCAGTCAATAGTAAAGTTGCTAAATCTCTGACCTAATTTAAAACCTCTGAGTGGCGGTGGTTTATCTAGGTAAATCACAGATTTGAGGTCTGACAGTCACAAATTTTTGTTCTGAGCTGGTATGATTTTTATTTCTTTTAATTGTTGAAGGACATAATGAAAAACATCAAATGTTTTTAAAGCCTGACTCAAAGTCTTCTCTATTGCCAATAGCATCTTCATTTTTGTAAAGGAAAAAAAATTCATTTGTTTTGTGTCTTTCTCTAATAAGCGCTTTGGGCTAATGTGCATGAGACTTTTATTTAGTATTGGTCTAAGCAATTTTGTTGTTATAACTAAACTCTGGAGCTTCTGCAAAGTGACAGGAAATGTAACTTCATATTTAGCTTCAAAAACAAGTTAAGAAGTTTTACAGTCTGATTACATTCTGGGATCTTGTATAAATTTAATTTCCATGAATGAGATCCTTGAAAAATACTGAAAACATCACTGTTGCTATCCATGATACCGTAAAGACTGGATGTGGCATTCGGTGCCATGGTTTAGTTGAGGTGTTGGGGCATGGGTTGGACTCTATGATATTGAAGGTCTCTTCTAACCTAGTCATTCTGTGATTCTGTGATTCTGTAAAGAATTCTGGTAAACTCAAAACACTTAAAAATCTCAGGGTTCATCAAATTCTGTGAATAGTATTCTATTTCATAGCCATCAGCTTTTTGTTCGAATATGTTCACCTTTGTAGCCCAACTGGAATATAAATGTTAGCAAGTCACTCCAAACGAGTCAAGCCATGGACATTGCTTAATGCATAGGAATGAGATTGATTGTTATTAGCTGTGAATTTATCACTAGCTTTGTGTCTGCCTGTACAAATGACTTAACTTCCTAACATCTCAACATGACATTGGAAAAAAAATTAATTGAAATTTAACAGAAGCTAAATGGACATCAAGGCAAAGGTGTCTGCTATTATGCTATGAAGCTGTTCTCTCTTTCTCTCTTCCTCCAAAAGATATTGTGCATTCCCTGAAAAAAAAATTTGTGATATCAGAAGTTGTTGTTAACTCTCAGTTCTGGAATATTTAATCCCAAATTAAAGACAAGGATTATCTTAATAAGGGGAAATTGACTCCTGAAGCAAAGGGGAGATTTGAGCCTGCCTCTCTCACATCTTGAATGGATTTTCAGACAGGAAAAGGGCTCAGTCTTCCAGCTGGTATGCGAATATTGCTTTTGCTTGTCCCTGTCTGTCTTGATAAGACTTTTAAAAAAAAAGTCTCAAAAATGCCAATACAGTTTGTTGAGTAAATGCCAAAATGAACTGGTTTTACATTTCTCTAACACAAATATTTGGGTTCAGACAAAAGTAATTACAAATTCAATCAAAACTAAAACTATCCTGCCAGAGGTGAGTTGCTCAATTCCACTTGTGACTTTCACGTTTTTAGCAGTTTTTATAAAAATTTATTTAGAAACCTTGATGAAGTCCCTAGTCATAACGAAACTGGTTTTATGATTGGTTTTAGTCTCATCATTAGTTAATAAAGTGTTCATTTGATTCCTAAACATCTAGGAATAAAGTTCTTCCTCTGTTTAGTGCCTCAAAAATTCATGATCTGTAGACTGCATAAGACTTGTGGAGATGTATTTATCACTAAAGAGTTTATTCTCTACTTTTTTAAAAAATAATTTTGTTAGTGCATCTGGATAAGTTTTTTTGTAAAACATCTGTGTTTACAGTTTTATTGTTTTTCACTTGACTCAAACTAGCATGTGTCTATATGAATAGGTATGTCTCTATGCATTATGCATAAGCCTTATGGAACAATACATAATGCATAAGAACAAACACATTGAGTCCCATTCACTCCTCACTGTACAAAACTTGTCTTTAAACCATATCATTAAAGTTTTGGTGGTGTTTCTTTCACATTGGAATCAGATACCACTTTGTAGGGAGTTTTTTATAATGGCACTTCAGAGAATCTTTGGGGCAATTCTGCAGCTGTTCTTATGATTATGTATAAAACTTAATTCTGTTTCTGTAAGAGACTGTAATGGAAACCAAAGGATTAATCACGTGTTGTTACAAGAACCATTTCCTGTAATTCTAAGAATCTAACACATCTTCATTGTAGATTGTAGATTAAGATATATTGTAGATTAAGATTACATGAAGATGATGTGCCCTATTCCTTAGAACGTCCACCTAGATAAAAAGAGAAAGAAAGTTAGCTGATGGTGTTCACCTTTATTTAATCAAAAAAGAAGATTGTAAGGGGGAGGTAGTCAATATTCTTCTAACTCGCTTTAGCCTCTTTGAACAAGAAACATCTCAAATATTTAAGCTTTAGTTGGATGAATGATGAACAATGGCATATGAAATAGTTGCATTATTATTTTATTTTGCCATTATATTAATTCTCAGTACCATTCATAAATTTCATTAACTGAATATGTGAAAGAAATTATAATAAAATGTGTGACAGCTCTGCAATTCAGTGATGGAGCCCATAAAATATTACAATTTAATATTCAAAAATTAATGACAATGGAATGCACAGTATGAGAGGTTTGAGATTGTAAAGAAGGGATGGACATGTAAATTGCCCATCCACTAAAGCAGAGAAAACAGGCAGAAATAATCAGAATAACCCAGAAATACGCACTGAGAAAGTGGTTATTTTTCATTATTATGCCTCTATTGCTATCACTAAGTGGTTTTAGTTCCTTATTTATAGACAGCTGCTTTACAAAAATGTGTGTGTATATACACACACGCGCACACACATACACACACATTGTATATAGACAAATGCTAAATCAGAATTCATATTTCAGAGATTCATTGTCTACAATCCAGATCATGCTGTGAACTTGGTATCATAAATCATGGTATCAGTGTGCATTCTCAATTAAGTGAAAAAGAGATTCACCCATATAAAGATATGAGCCTTCATGGAATCCCACCATAAACAGGCCTGTGGCCCTGACCATAGGCCATCTAAAATGCACTTCCATCTCTTTGTTGTATTTGGTGATTTTGGATCAAAATTATGTGTTTGTACCTATGTTCAACTGCAATAACTGGGAAAAAATGACATTTGGCACTTTAGAGGACGCTGTGAGGTCAAGTAAATCATCAGACTAAGTTTTACATAACTTGAAACTGAATTATTTGAATCACTTTTATTTATCAAACCTGATGGCGAATAAAGAAAACAAATGTCTACAGAAGGTTGCAATTCAAATGAGGCAGTCTCAGGCCAGAATGACTCAATTTGAAAATAAAAATATATACATGCTGGAAGTGGTGAAACATATGGAGAGAAAGATCTAATGATACTTTTAAAAGACAGAAAGAAACATATCAGAAACTTTTTTCTTGAAGCCTGTTGATTTTTTGAACATGTGTTTGGTTTTATTTATCTATTAAACAGAGTTGCATAATTGTATGCTTTGTTTTTCAAAAAATACAGTTTTGTAACTTTTCACTTCTGTGAACATTATTAGAATGTATGAATCACTTAAGACAAATAACAAGGCAAAGAATGATAGTAAAATAAAATAAAACAAAACAAAAGAAATAAAATCACTTACCTTTCAAGCATTTTACACTGGTCTAAAAAGGCTGAGGATCTGAGTTTGTTTGACTACCACAAAAGGAATTGTGTGACTTTTCCTTTCTCCGCAGCATGCAAAATAGAATGTCTAACTTTTAAGATTAATTTCCCTCATTTTACCATCATGATAAATAAACTTCAGAATCCAGTGTGCAGAGATATCAGTAGATGGGGATGTCCTCAATTTCTTTCCATACGAAGTGGGATCATCTTGTCATATGTTTTTTCTTTCTTAGTTGTTGTACTCATGGATTTCATGCAACCACCTGAGCTACTTAGGGAACTTTAATTTCCAAGACCTGGGCAGCCTGCCTACCTTTTCACACACTTAATAAAATCAGACAGAAAGAATTACAGACTTAAAAGGGGAAAGGGAAAAAAATGCTTATGGAAAAAGTAACATAAGGCTGTTATTCTAAAGAGGGTTCACATTTGTTTTCAATATGAAACTTGAATATAGCATGGAAAATTGAAATAGGTTTTTTTTGAAGGCTGCACTAACACAAAAAATTAATAGAAAGTATGATTCAGGATTGTAGGGAATACCTGGCATATAACAATTTAAATATGAATAATTTCTAAGCAATTAGTTTTCTCTATTTTGTTTAATTTCCTTGGTGCAAAATAATTACATCTGCATTGTTTACCTACTTACCTTTTTTTTAATTACAGGTGGAGGTTTTTTCATCCCCTTATAAGAGGTAATGCCACTTCTATTTTATAAACTGCCTTTTTTTAAATGTTATCCAAAGTGCTGAAGTAATCAGAAATGACAAGAGATAAATGGAATATATGACTTCTTTAGCTTAGGAAAAACAAAACTCTGTGAAATGAGTCTATCAAAGAATTTGGATTTTTTTTTGTTTATTTCCACTTAGATTTGCATGAGTAAGGTACAATAGCACACAGATTTAACTACATGCCAGATGCAAAGTAGAAGCCAACCCTATCCCTCTCAGAAATTATGGTATGACAACTTTCATTAGTTCAGTACTTAACATGCAATGACTTTTGCTTTCTCCTGCACTTCCCGCTCTCCCTGGTGTACTGCATGCTAAAATGGTTAATCCCTTGCTCGTTAGCTTGATGCTGCATCCCTGCAATTTGCAAACAACTCTACCCTGCCCTCAAACTTTGGCATTTGGTTGTCAAGACTTCCTTGGAAATGCTTCAATTATTTTCAATACCTGTGATGAATAATATAAGTAGTGTCTAAGTCTCAAATGATATAACTGACAAATTAGACATAAAGATTAGGATTCTTGTAGCAAGCATTATGGTTACATAGCAACCCAGATTCCTTATATCCAAGGAAGCCAACTCCAAATATCATGGAACGAGTAGAAATATAGACTGTTTAACTGCATGTCCCAAATTAAAAATTAGCTTTTATGATCTTGTTTTCTTTTGTTCTCAAAAAGACTGCTTCTACTTAAGTTCAGCTTCACACTGTTTTCTAGTGAAGTAAATTTGGGCTTTTTTGGATGTTCTTGATGTTGACTATGAAGAAGATGCATTCAGTTCTACAAGACAAAGAAAAGAAAAGTCATCATCACAGAGGGAATTGCTCCTGTTGCTACTGGAAACTCCTATATTCTTCAGTTCTTGCTCAAAAGATTTTCACAACTGGATCTATGGTGGGGAATTACAAGTCTTTATGATACGCACACACATATATATATAAACTTGTCATGAAATCTCAAGGATGAAGCATCATAACACTGTTACTGAACTGATGCAGTGGAGATGACCATTTCAGAACTCTTACCAATTTGCAAAACTGTTTGTCTGGAAAGGTGAAAGGCTGGTCCTCCACATTCCTGGTCATTTGACTACTTGTGGAACTTAAAACCAATAGAAGAAAGGCTTACATGGATAAAAACACATAGTAAGTCCCCATTAACAGGAAAAATTTAAAGTAATCAATATCATCAATAACAATGAAAGAAAGTCCTGATCATTTTATATTTGAGCCTGTCAGAACAAGATTTCTCCCTATCACAAAGAAGACTTGGAAATATGCTTGCAAAGCATTACTTAATAATCATGACAGCTTAGTAAGCCACTTTTTCTAAATATTTTTAATTTATCCTCTTTTTCTGTTTCTGAATTAGCTAATAGCATACAATGATTTTCCAAATATATTTTCTATTTAAACATTTTAATATTAAATTATGAGCATAACAGTTTGTCTGCAGTTTTTCTGCAAGCAATTTTTGGAACCACTTTTGAACAGATGCTTTTTTGTTTCAATATTTTAATTTTTATATCTACTGTCTGGATTTCTATGTCCATTTCTCCTCTGAATAAATATATATATATTTGCTATTTTTAGTCCTCTATGTATTGTTTTTGCCAGGATGATAGTCACCATTTTTCTGACTCTTTAATCAGGCACAGGTGTTTAATCAGCCATATAATATGCTGGAGAACTAACCCAAACTTTCAGATTTAATAACCTTTAAGACTCTCTCTATATATATAAAAGAATCAGAGAAAGTGTATTCTTGTTGAAAGATTGTTGAAAAAACACTTTCTCAGAGACAGATATAAATTACCAGCAGAAATGTGTCTCTAATCATGTACCTATGATCAGGGTGGCATCAGTTCGGAGATCTTTGCAGCATGCTCTAGTATGCTGCATAGGCATAATTATCCAAGTAGGCATTGTCCCATAACAGGAACATGGAGAGCTTCTTTGGATCCTGTAATGGAGAGCAGTATTGAGTTTATAGCTACCTACCTGCTCTCTTAGCAGCTTATATAAAACTTGTTTGACTTTTCATAAGGGTGTATTCCTTGTTAGTCAAGTTGGCAGAATTTATCTTTGAATCAGCGGTATTCAATGAGAAATAAAACTTAATCCTGTGGCATTAAAGTAAATGGTAACTTTTTCTTTATATGTAGCAGACACAGGACCATGTTAATTGTATTTTGCTTTGAATATAATTTTTTTCACCTTCACAACAACTTAAAAATATTAGATATATTCTTTCTTTACTAGGCAATTCTTAAAACAAAACAAAAAAAGTATTTATGTCATCTCTTTCAGACTGAACTTGAACTTCAGTCAGGTATTTCCATCCATTTTTCTCTTTCAAGAGGAAAGTCGGCTGGAAACTCTGGGACGATGACAGGTCCTTGAGAGTAAGCCAGTGAGCTATGGTGACAAGAACCATTCTTAAGTGCTTTAATGGTGGATCATCCAAGGGGAAAGAAGATTAGGGCAGTAGTCTGTAGTGGGTACTTCACATCTGACCTGCTGGATGCTGGTAAATGTAGGCTATCATTGTTTAGAAGGTTGTCCAAACCCTCTCCAAACAATTGAAGTACTATTAGTGGGATATGATGTTATGAGTCTGAAATCATCTGCTCTTTGAAGAGGTGAAACCTTTACCTCTTTTTGTGTTGGTTTTTTTTTTTTACCTTCCTTTTTAAGCAGTTTTAAAGGTGGATGACATACTTATTGCACCAATATTGCAATGAGAGAAGCCAGCTGAAAAATGTTGCAAAAAGATTGCAAAGCTTCAGTTTGAAACATAATCTCAAACATTTAGACACTTAAATAAATAAATAAAACAGCCAGCTGTATGTCAGCAGCTTAAAGCCTTGGCAGAAGAATAGTGAAATGGTCAGCTGAGGAGATGTATGGGTATTAGTTACATAAATCTATGTATTGTATCCCTCCCTACATCTGGCTAAATCAGAAGCCTCCTTTATTTCACTTCTACACAGCTATTTAACATGGATTTTTGTCCCTATGCACAAGACCCAAAGGACCATTGCTCCAAGAGTGGGATTAAGTAAACAAGAGGAAAGATTTCACTGTATTGCTTAGTGTGATTGTTGCAAGCTGTTTTCTAAACACACTGAAGAAGGATGCAGCAGTAACATCTCCTGTAGTGCTGTCCTCTAGATGTTCTGATGGCATATTGACTATGCAGATTAGGCTTGTCCAAAAATTATAGCTCTTTCTAAACATCAGTCGCACCTAATAGAGCTGACATTAACATTATAAATTTAGATTACAACATTGACAGCTCAATAAATTTATCTCCAAACTCTGCACAAAAGAGAGCTCACCCATGATTGCAGTGCAGATATCATGTCTGCAATCAGAATAGCAAAAGTACACACTGCTACTGACTGATCTGCCAAGGAAGTTTGATTGGTAGTAGTCTGTGGTGACAGCCTGTCACATTTGGTCTAGGAAGTCATTACCCACAACGTAGTCACAACAGAGTTAAATACAATAGGTTGGTTAAACATATAAATTATAAAATAAAATGTCAAAATAAATCAATGCTCACTAAAGTTATCTGTTTCACAGTGGTTTTGTTCAGTAGCTGCAACACAGATCTCCACAAACAATTAAAGGAAACTCCAGGAAGCCTGTGCACTGATCCCTTAAGCAAAGCAGTTTCAGGAAACAGAATCTAGCACAAAAATTTTCCTATGAGTCTCTGTCCCTCCAAATGATGCCATCACTGAATGCATGCCAAGTTGTTGGTGAAACTGATGTGTAGGACACACAGTGTATACTGGAAACCTGTGAATTATCTCAGCCAACCTGGTTCTGGTTGGGCTTTTGTCCAGAAAGGATATCTGGTTTGATTCCTTCTATCAGAACACAATAGACTAGAAAATAGTTTACGGAAAGTCAGGGTAATTGAGTGTTTCAGTTTAAAATTCACAGCTGTGCAGCTCTTTCTTTTATGCATGAACAGAAAATCTTATGAGTGTGTAAAAAGTTTGGACCAGAGTTGTCAGGAGTATGTTTTCTTATCATTTCTTTAGTGGATGGCAGTATAGAATGTCTCTGGAAGGCAGAGGTGGTCTAGGTGGTGCTTTCCAAATCTATCTTCCATTTTCAGTTAAAAACTTAAAATCAAAACACTTCAGTAAACCTTTTTTCTTATCCAAATCAAAAATTTGAGCTGTCATTGCTGTTTTGGGAATTTTGAATATTTGATTCCAAAGATTCTCATTAAAATGGCTAAAACATATTCTGTAGAAAATGTTAACAGTTCTCAGAACAGTTAAGAAAGTTGATTATAAACTCAGTTTCATACACCGAGATAGTTCTGGCAGATAATTTCAAACACACCAGAAGGACTTCAGCCCTCTGACGAAACTGTATCTATGCTTGTGGATTGTGCAAACTGGACTGGGTTGCTCAGAAGGTTGTTGAGATGCAGAGTAATCTTCAAGCGCAGATTCTTAGATATGTTGCAGAATAAAATTGTTACATATTAAAGTTATATATGTTAGGAAGAGTATACACTGTTACGAAGAAAAAAAAGTGAGTGTTTGTCGGGGGTGTTTTTCCGTATTTTTTTCTTTTGGGAAAAAGATATTTCCAGCATATGACAATCATTCACCTCTGACCTTCAAGATGTAATTCCTCATACACCAGCTCTAAACCCATTCCTCTGACAGCTGAGAGACTGAGGCGTAAGTGGCTGCATTTAGAGCGGTGCTCAGTCTCCCTACATTCTGCTGGGCTATAGACTAGTGAATCGTTTTGCCATACAGTTCCCTCTTCCTTTCCCCATTTAATCTGCTAGATTCTAGCTGTGTCTGAACTTATTTAAATGCAGCTCCTAAGATGCCAGTACACACAGGAAGCCTTTCCCTGGAAAAGGCTTAAAGTGCTGCAGAAATTCCATCTTTCAGCAGGCCTGAATCTGGTGTGCCTGTGACTGGCAGTGCTCTACAGGGGTCAAAAGCATGCTGATCTGTCCTAGAAATCAAAGCCTTAAAGTATTTTTCTAAGAAAATGATAATATTTTTGACAGATAAATATGTGGAAATGCAATCCCACTATTCCAGACAGCCATGGTGTGGAGATTCTGTCCAAGCCACTTTCATAGGTGTGCATTAGAGGTTTGTGCTCTGCATCCTGTATGGTAGTTATGAAATGCAGCTCCTGCTTTGAATTTAGAGAAAAGCAGCCTGGAGAACATTGATAATGTATAGCGCATATTAACTCCTACATACAGCATATTTGTTCTGGACTGCGGTGTGGTACTTTTATCTTTCTCCCCTTTACATCTTTTGTCTGAAGTCCCCTGTTGCAGCCTTCATAGGAAATCAGTTAATGAGTGGGTGTCTCTAAAAAAAAATTACAGTATCAGGTAATATTCAACCTAAATAGCAGCTATACTTCTGTAGATACACTCCATTCTGAGTGCAAACAAATGCGTTAAATAATGTACCCCAAAGTGACAACTAGTCTAGGAAATATATTTTCTATATTACTCCCTTGTGAAATGTTTGGGTTTTTTTAATAAATGACAAAAATAAATATATTTGTGTGTCTGTATGTGTATAAACATATATATTTTTATAAATCTGTCTATCAAAGTTCTCATATGTGTTCCTTGCTGTGTAATAGATGCTATAAAATCCCACTTCTCCTTGGAGAGAGAGTTGAATGCATGGCAAGTGCACAGAGACTGGCAGTGTTTTATGGAACCTGGCAAACGTAGGTGTAATAACAATAGATGTGCCAACATCCAAATATCAACATCCAAATTTTTTTGGCCAGGAATTTAATCTTTTATAAGCTGGAGATAGTTATTGCTCTTTAAAAAGAGCCCCCAGTGACTATTAACAGATGCATTGTATTTATACATGTTTATTCACCTAGTGTTATAAATACGAATGACATTATTTGCAAATAAATCAGTAGTACAAAGAAGCTATATTAAATATTGAAAAAGGGACAGAAAAGACAAAGAAAATACCTCTTAAACGAAATGATCTTCCTATGAAATAAAATACTTCTTACAGCTGTTTGTATTCATATCATAGCTGCACTCCCTCTTCCACAATAGTCTGTAGAGAGACTGAGCCAGTGACATCATTGTCTTATTACAGGCACTGATTACGGGCTGAAGTTTGTCATCCTGTCAACAGCAAGTGTGGCCATTTGTGTGGCAAGGACATGTTAGGACACCTGGGACACATTTGTATATACAGCCTTTTCCTGACGGCTGCCTGCCGACTGACTCAATTTAATCCCACCCACATTCCACTCTAAAGACCACAGTGGGAGAAGGACAAGAGAAAGAAGGGGAAGGACATGGGGGTGGGGATAAGAGGGAAAACTGTTGATAAGACATTACAATGACTGGAATGTATAAATTGGAGGTGGGGAATAGGAGAAACTGTTTAAGAGGAGTTAAGACATGATGTACGGGACAATCCTGATTTTGCCTATGATTGCCTCTGTTATATTTTAATAATTAAAATATTATAAAATACTATCTATTCTTTATCTCTATGTTGCTGTCTCATTGTATATACATACACATATGTGTCTACATTTACATAGACCAGAAAAGAATTAAAATTTTTTCCAGAATAGGCCATGTATAAATATACTATGAATTGTGTTCAAATGCTTTGGGAAAGTAAGGATAATAACTGTCATTCCTTGTTTTCAATAATTTTTACATATGCACTGTACATTTCACTCCTTGTTCATATGGAAAAGCTGTAACATAATATTTGACTTTCAGTTCTCAAGAACTGTCAGAAGCTTAGACTGATCTGTTTTTAATAATATCTCCAGAAGTACTGTCCCTTCAAAACCAGTGCAACACCGGCTTCAGGATTCATGATACCAATTCAACATTACTAATTCTTTCAGATTCATAGTCTTCCTATATGTTCCTCAGTACAAACTGACCCTTTAACCCATGAATTCTAGTACAACTAATGCAGGAAAACAATGTGCTCTGTGCTATAGTGGGATATCACAAATCAGTCGGTGTCAATCTACCCTGATAATAAAGAGGGCAGAAAAGGAAACAAAGACCTTGCATAAGAGTGTGACAAGATTTGGAAAAAAATAATGTAGTGATGTTTAGAAATGGAGAACATTAGAGCAAAATGTGCAGTAATTCTTTTTATTTATGAATAAGCCACTCATGTAAAATCTACACCCTGTGGAGTAGCTGTAGGTGCCTAATTGACTGTCTGTAAGCAAACCATTACAACTCTATTACTCCATCAGCTGCAGGGAGGACACAGTGGGAAAAAAACAACTTCTAAGTAAAGTTTTCACACCCCTGCCTTGTGGTGAACTCCTCAGCTGGTTTTCACATTCTAAATCCAGAGCATGTTTCTTCTCACAAACTCCCTATCTGTGTAGTGCTGGTATGCACAGCATGCTCTGCTATGGCAGTTGTGCCAGATAATTAGAAACAAATTTAGCCCTGGTGTAAGCATGCACAGTTTCTGACAAAACCACTGTCTTTATTAAGAAAGACGTCACAGTAAGAAAGAAGTTCTGTGACACTTATATAAGTGTGAATGTGTCATCATACAACAACAACAGATCTCCAGCTCTTCTTGTTTATCTTTGTCTCTCTCTAGAAGTAACCTAAGAATGATGACTGCAACAGAAGGTGGAAAAAATCTGGAAAGAAATACGGTGGGAGTGATTAAACATTATTTAAAGGTATCTTTTCCTTGGCAATGAATATTTTGCAGATAAAAAATCATATACATACTAATTTTTTAAGAAATATGGGAAGACCAAAGCTAAAATCCTCTTAGAAGAGTCACTCTATTCCTTGACATCAAACTTCATTCTGCTTCCTTCAGTCTTCCTCAGCTTAGCTACAGTTTCCTAGCTCCAAGCTACAGAAATGGATATCTGTAGTACAAGAGAAAACAAAATATGGTTCACTCCCATCTTCTCATCTTATGGATATCTAAAAATATCTCTAAACCAGACTCAATATAAAGACTACTGATAGTCTGTGCAGGAAGTGCAGTGCCCTGTACAGAATGTCCCCCTGTGACCAAAGCCGTATTCCAGAGACCCAGAGGATCACAGCGGAGATGCTCAGGAAATGCAGTGACAGCTGGCTTTTCTGAAAACTTTTTGAAACTTCCTTCTTCTGTTTGGATAAGATATACCAAGAAAAAGGCCAGTTGGAACTCAAAAATGCAAAAATAAAATTGAGTATGAATATGTATTTATTCACATGCATATAAATTTCTCTCTATATATAATTTTTTAACAGTTAAAAACTGTCTTAAAAACTCCAGGAAAATTTGGAACTGGCTTCACTTCAAGATTGAGGTAGTTAAATAAGTTCTTGTTTCATCAAAAGGAGTCCATCTACGCCACCATCTCTGTAGATTAATAGATTATTGCCCACACGATACAAATTTGACCAGACATCAATAGAGACCTCACCAGAAATGGGGTCAAGGTTGATTCTTGTGCTTATGATGTGTCATGTCTTATTAAAACAAGGAACAAGGAGGACAGATCTGATAGTCTTCAACCTCTTATTTTCTTCATGTATCTGCATAGTTAGTATTCAACACCCTTACGATGGAGGCAGAAAATCATAAGTAATTACTGCTTATGGGAACTAATTTAACAGGGATAACTCAATTTCTTGCAATCACATATTCTTGCCCTTATTTGTCTCAGCATCTGCTATATTCTGTCTGCTGGACACCCATGCCTATGAGCTGAAGGACCCGAGAGGATTGAGGTCTTTGGGATCTGCATACTTGAGAGTTCCGCATGGCAAACCACTCAAGGTACTCTAATTGCACTTAATGACATTGCATGTCTTCAGCTTAGTCTTACAAAGTATGCAAAGGAAAAATAAAATAAGAAAAGTGAAAAAGAAGAAAAAATGGCTGAGATTTTATGTGTTGAATGAGGAGACTCAGCTTTTTGGGAAGCAATTAGACTAGGGTGATGAGCCAGTGGAGAGAATAAGTCGTTTCCTTTGCTGGTAAAGAGGTTTACAAGTATATTTGCATCTTTTTTATTACCCCAGTATCCATCTAGTTAGCCTTTAAGCATTTACCCTTTGTACTTACAGCCTTTTAAAAGTTATAAAGATATTAATAAGAACCTCCATGTATGTAAGATCATTCTTAAGCCATGGGGAAAGACATCAATATTTCTACATTTTTTCCAAACACCCTTTTCTCTTATGGGCTTCCTTCTTGTCAATATATTTTTGTGAGATATCTCAGAAAAATAGAATTATACCATTTACCTGTTTAGACAGTGACAAGCATTAAGAGAATTACATACAATATTTGAAAGAAAAACATACACAAAAACAAACCACTAACAAAACAAGCAAACAAGAAACTCACAAGTAACTTGTACAGAAACACCTCAAAATTAAATAGGCAGAACTTTTGGAGCTCAGGGACTAAAAAATTATGTTGTTTTTTTCCTTAAATTTTCTGTATACCTTGCTATTTTGGGTAAAATCTAAGCTGGTTTAAAACTTTTATCATGTTTCAGAAGACAGTAAAAATAATTTTCTCAAATCAGACTTTTTATTGCTTCTCTGCTGCACCACATTGTTACACAATGCTAGTTAGACACTCAAAAAGTAAAATCACCAAAACTCTTATGCAGAGACAAGGTTCAAACAATCTGAGGTGAAATCTGAAACAGCACTGAAGCACCTACCGTACTCTCAAACTGTAATTTAAACACATCCAGAAGGGTGATCTAAAAAACTCTGTGTACTCACTTACATGGCTAAGACATCTAAGTTTTCTAACTTGGTGTGTCTCCGCACACATCAAAATATGTCACCTTCTCAGCAGAATGAACTGCACATCCTCCACACCTGGGATCCCACCATCTGGGATGCAAAGCAGTGCGTCGTGCTCGGTTTGCCGAGCGGCCCGGCTCAGTAGGTGTGCTCCGAGCTCGCTGCACGCACAATGACAGCAGCAACGGCAGCACATTGCAGAGCTCCCACAGCCACTTCATTCAGAACTAGGTCAGGAGAAGGCGGCAAGTACTTGCACAGCAAGACTGTTATGCAAAGCCTCTTTAGTACTATCACCTCCTCCTCCTCCTCCCTCTTCTCACTGGCTATCTTCTGAAAGGGAAGCAGGAGAGAGTTGTCTGCTGACACTTCATATGACTTACATACAGAAGCGCAGGCAAAGCATTTGCAAATCTTAGTTCCACAGAACCTAATTTGGACTATGGATAAGTGCCTAAATTCAGAAGAAACAAAATTTTAGATGCTTCCTTCCCTGAAATTTTCAAATGTTTAGATTAGACATGCACCATGAAATGTATTGGCTGATATAAATTATGTTTGAGGATTGTACTGGAGAGTTTAGATGTCCCATGCTGCACTATGAATTTCACTCCTCAGGCCTGCATCTAATTTTGAGGCTCTGAGCCAATGAGCAGTCCTCCACTATTTTCTTAAGATTTGAACCCTTAACCAGATTTTTGAAAATTCAAGATAAAGTGTATTGAACCTTGACCTATGCATCAGGGTGTCCACAGTGTCTTTCTCTTCTGAATACCTAAAGGAAGGAAGTTAGATCCTAGTGATTTCAAATGGTCATCAAATAATTTTAAAAATGTAGAAACTGATTCTCCACAGTTATTTCAAAGAACTCCTGGTCAGAAATTAAAGGACATCAGTAGCCACAGAAAAAGCTGTATTTAGCAGATGAAATGTAAAAATAAAGGACCAGTCCCCTTTTATTCTAAACTCTGAGAGCTCTCTTCCTCTATCAGCTTCATCAGGAATAGAAAAGTCAAAGCACAAATAGTTTTGTTCATTTCATTGATGCACAAAGATGACAAGAAGCTTGACATCTCTGAGAAAGATTTCTCTTTCACAAAGCTACCAGCAAATGAAGCAAAGGATGAAGTGATAAGACAAACCAGCAGTCATTTTATTTGTACAGATGGTTCAGAAAGCAACAGTTACATATAACAAGAAAAAATTAAATCCATATTTAGTATAATTTTCATCATAACTAAATCAATGTCTGCTTTCTCTCACTTCTCATAACCCTACAGACTTGCACTCATCTTGCAATTTTTATTGTAGACTACCAGTCATGCAGATGTCCAAATCTGTGCTCTTTGGAATACTGTTTTTGAAATGCAGGCAGTTGCAGTATTATGACATTTTTGGAGTGGGCTGAATTAATTTAATTTCATCCATGAAATTTAGATTCTTCCACCCTTCTTGCTGAGAATTGCCCTGTGAATTATCTGTCAACAAGTACCAAGCCAGAATTACTGGGCCATGAAGATACAGGTCCATGCCACTCATCCTGCACAGCTCCCTTTCAAAATACTATGTGATATTTTCCCATTTAAGTCCTCTTCATAAATAAGATATCCACATTTCCTGAATCAAAACTCTTAATAAAGATTGGTTCACAGCCCCTATAGGTCAGTTTTGTGTCCTTGTGTTAAGGGTGCTGGAACAGTGAGGTGGGATAACTACCCATATGGTCACTGAGTGAGAATTTAAATCCAACACAAAATATCCTCTTAGGACCATCAGACTAAACTTTCCTGTTCCTAAAGCTGTCCTGCATTTCCAAGATCTATTCTTTTAATATTCAAGGGGACAAACCTAACAACTTTATTTTTAATGAAAAGGCAATGTCGTCAGTAGGTATTAACTTGTACAAAAATATTTGTCAAGGCCCATGCTAAAGGCTCATTGACACTGTCAAAGATATAAAAAGCTAGCTGATTTGTGGGCTTGGTTTGTTGGATTCCTTCTGCAGTTAGATCTGTTTCTGGACCTAAAAACAGGGCTCCCTGGAGCCTTTTTTAAAGTATTTTGTGTGGATAAACGCATATCATGTAAGTGCTGATAAACGAGGCCAGGTATATTTTAATAACCTTCAACGTGGAAGGTATTTGTGTACTACTCTTACACACAGTCAGTCACTGTGTATCTTGGCAAAGCAAGATCCATTTCTGAGGAAAGAGAACTATTTCCATCCTTAATAAGTCACTCCAAGTTTCCTGTGATGTTATAAATAATCAGGCAAGCAGCAGGTTTTATTCTCCCTAATTTGATACGGCAGACTTGGAGAGTCGAAAAGTTCAGCCTCAACATAAGCTCTAGAGCTGGACTTTGACCAAAATTTCCCCCTTCCCTCCCATAATGAGATAAAGTTTATCATAAAACATGCTTACCAAGGCAGTTAAGACAGGGCTCAGGCTTCACATCTATTTCCTAGGAGCCCCTAGTCAGTCCTGCATGCTGCACGCATGAGGTCACAGCATGCTGGGCTTGCTTGGGGGAGCTGGCAGCTAGGCTGACAGTCTTAGCTAATACACTTGTCATTTGGGAAAATAAAAAAGTGCTTGCAAAACACAGCTTAAATTAGATTGTGAGTAATTGGAAAAGGAAATATAAAGTCACACTGTTTTATATGCGTGTCGGGAAGGCAGTGAGGTGATGCATTGAGTACCTGGGTTACTGGCAAAGGTCAAGCACCCTCATGACAGCCTGAGATCTTTTAAAAATTTTGAGGAGGTACAACAATCGACACAGAGTTTTCAAGAGCTGCACAACACAGAGACATGAGAACATAGCAGAGCTTATTTTTATGTGTAAAAGAAGGCCAACTGAAAGGACATATTCCTTCATAATTATCAGAGTGACAAGAGGAATTTATGATTATATTAGAACCTGAGAAAAGATTTTTTTAAGTCTGTCTCTGCAAATGATGCTTGGCAACATTTTGGGAAAGTCATTCAAGCTGTTTCAAATTGTCATTCAATTGTAAAAGAAGTTAAATAAATAACTCTATCTACATTTTGGAAATTCAGGAAGATTAATTAGATAATGTTATTGAAATAGCTTATAGGCACTCTATAATAATAATAATAATGCAGGCCAAAGCACTTTATCGATGTTCATTACTTTCAAATAGGAGGGAAAGGGATTTTTTTTTGTTTTTCAAAAGCTTCAGGTCATATTTACAGATCAACCTCATTTCCAGAATGCAATCCAGATGTATTGTTATGGATTTTAAAATAAAATTATAGCTTTAAGGTAAAACATGCTAATAGGAAAATTAACTTGTTCTGATGAGTCATAACATAAAGTAATTTCCCTTTTAAAACAAAACTAAAACCTTACTCTGCTCCCTTAACCCAGATGGTATTCTTTCAGAAGAGGCAACTTGGATCCAGCTCGGATCTTTTATGCTTCCTAAAACACTCTGCATTCTTAAAAAAAATACTATATGGGAATTAAGGATATTTTCCTAGAGGTCTACTCCCAATTGCAAATCCTCTAGTAAAACATTAAGAAACTGTTAGCTGAGTTACACTTCCCTATCATTTATATGACTTCTTAAGAAACGGTACCGAAGTACCTCATCTGCTCTCTTTCCTATCTCTGTCTTTCTATTCCTCACAATCAGAAGAACTCACTCAAAGACTGAAAAGGTCTTCCTGGATAGTGATGTAATGTTCTCAAGTGGAATGGACACTAGGAAGACACAGAAAGCCTGAACAGTTTGTTTGGATAGTGAGGCAACTCTGTTGCCCTGTTGCCAGCTGGGGCAGAACAGTTTCTGCTTCTGCAGCAGCAGGTCTGAGCAACACAACCTGGCTGCTTCCTGGAATGTGTAGACCTGAATCTCATTTCTACAGAGGTTGCTTCACACCACTCAGGTGGTGGAAATGAGTCTTAAAGTGAGTATAAATCATATTTATACCTACTACAAGGCTTCTTTATACGGCTAAGCCAGTGGAAAGTTTCTTTGGTGTAAATGCACTTTAGGTCCTCATACTTTTAATTTGGCATAAAAAAGGAAAGAGAAGAGAAAGAAAATCCTTTCAATGTCCCAAGTTAAGGCTGGATAACAGCCACACTGTAACATAAGCTAAGATTTCAAAGGTGTCTCGGGAAACAGGTCTCCAGCTTCCATTCACTTTTCAAGGGGGCTGAGTGACTCACTTCCTGAGACCTGTTTGAAACCCTATCCAGAACGATTACTCTGTCTGCATACAACTAGATTGTTTTCTAATGACTGACTAGAGTCTGACAGACCCACTACCACAAAGAGCCTACTTTGGGCCAAGCAATAGAGCTCTTTGTTATCAGCATTGGAAGACTTTACCTAGCAGTACATGTGTTCAAGTTATAGCTGACAAAGGTATTGTTTTTGCCTATGGTGTCACTGTAGTGCCACCTCAGAGGAGCTAATGGAATAAGGTTTGGCCTGTGCTCAAATGCTTACATGGCAGGTTCCCAAACAAAACACCAGGTGTTAGTCATCCAGTACTCCTTTTGAGTCAACAGTGAACCATTGCCCTGGAATTTCAAAACCAGCCTGCAGCAGAATTGCTCTGTGACCAACTGGTGACTGCGGGGTCAAGGATTTTTGATCTGCACTTACCATTGTTGTTTTTTTCCTGAAATGCCAGCAGCATTCACAAAAGTTGGATCTCATTCTATTAAAGCACATGCCCATGCTTCCATTCTGAGTAAGTAGACTGAGGAGTTAAAAGAGGTCAAAAAGAAAATCACAACAAAAGTTTAGTGTTGCTAGTTGCTAGTTAAGAATCAAGTACAACATCAGCTAAACTAACTTCAAGAAGCTGTTTTATTTCCCTCTACAGTCAGTGGAGAGAGACAGGTACTTGGAGAAAATGGTCCCTCTCTTCTCTGATATTATAGAAACAGAAGGGATTACTCATCCCTGGAAGTTAAATTTTTCTGTCCTTTGACAAAAGAGATGCCTTTAACAATGAATTTATGTTAAACAACTCCAATCTCTGGCCTTAGATCTTTAATTGGAATATCATCAAATTCATACATAATCTTAACATTGAGAAAACTTTATTGTTTAGCAGCTGATATTATGTTGTATACCTTTAAGAATATTGTTCATTCACGATCCAGTGAACACATTATGAAATTCATATATAGAGAGATGCAGGCATGTACACACACATGCATATGTGTTGTATATTCAAGCAATATCTGAAACTGTCACCAGTGTATAACAGCCAATGGTCCTTGGGAAAGCCAAAAGCCAAAAGCATAAAGTGATTAATGATGATGGATTTTATTGATTTTATTAGCAAACAAGTCCTCAAACAACTGTTCTTTGTTCTAAGGATGCAAAAGTCCCAGGACACTGAGCATCTATTCTCCAACTTATGATGCAAGAAACAAGGTCAATGAATGTACTGGATTTTTTACCCTTCCATAACAGGCATTAGAAAATGCCTCTAGTTTTAGCCCCTGCCAGACTTTTGCAATACTAAATGTCAAATTCTTGGTATGGACAGGTTGATGTGGAACATCTAAACTGCCGTTCACCCACTTGATTTTTAATCCTTGTTTTGAAACCAGCCCATAATGCTACTAAACTACAGACATTTTCCCTGTTTACTCTATACTGTTAAGTATCTACATCTTTTCTAAGCTATCATGGTATTGGATTTAATACAGCCTTTGGAATTACAAATCTCTGATATATAAGACACCCAATACAGATATCCAGGAAAAACTTTTGGACTGTAAGGTGCAAATCTTCTTACTTACCTGTAGCCAACCTGCACTGGGTTTCTATACTGTAAAAGACAGACAGGCTCCTGAAGAAGGTAATTAATTAGTCAGGACCTTAAGAAAGAGGAGAAAGAATCTGGAGGTGTCTAAATTTATTCAGTGACTATAAATGGAGTCTTGGTAAATAGCTCACACCTTTAGATGGCTAAATTTAGGAATGATTACTCCCACTCCTACTGACTATTCATAACTCCTGAGTAAATATCAGTCAAATCAAGAGTAAAGATTTCGTGCCTTAAAACTGAACACTAGACAAAAGCCTACAGTACAAGTTGCGTTTTAGATATATAGAATTTTATAGAATTGAATTATAGAATTATAGAATTACAGAATTATAGAATTATAGAATAGTTTGGGTTGGAACAGTTGCTCAGAGCCCTGTCCGAATTGATCCTAAATGTTTCTGGGGATGGAGCATCTACCACCTTTCTGGGCTCTCTCTCTCCTCTCATATTGCATATATTGCAAATTGCATATATTGCAAGATTAAGGAGTGTGCACTAAGGGTGTCCTTTCCACTCACACTTAAGGTGTAATAGAATGTTTGATCTCCATTTTTTTCAGTGTGAATGCTTTTTAAATTAAACAAATATTTTAGGGCAAGGTTTTGTTTTCAGGATGTTCCCAGTCTAAAGCATTTTAACATATCCAAATATCTTCTTTTTAATGACTCCTGAATATATATTGAGCAAAATTAAGACTCAAATACATAATCTTATTAAGATTAAGATACAAATACATTAATACTTAAATGTCAAATCAGTCTTTCAGACAGCCATAAGTGATTGGACCTTTATTATTTTTATTTGCAATATAAAAGAAAGAAATGTCTCAATAGAAAACCCTACTACTTTGAGGCTTACTGATCATCTGGCTCTTTATTCTGTTAAAATGTAAATTACTGGCTTCTCCAAGCTAGAATCTTGATTGTATTATTGTGGCCATAACTACCACAGCATTGACAATGCATTACAAAGGGAATTTAAGCCTTGCCAGTAATACATGGTAGCAAATTTGGCAACTGGAAACCAGACTCTATCTGGTATCTGAAACAGGGACTAGGATGTATCTCAGTGGTTTTTAATTCGCCAGATGAGTAGTCTGACCTCCTGAACTCCCCTGATTTGTACGTGGAGATACAAATAAAATCCATAAATAAATCCATGGATGAATTGCACCACTGCTCTGGTAAAGTTCAACTGTGTGGGACTCTCTGCTGTTCTTGGAATATTTGTTCTTTAAAGCCATCACACCATTAAAAAAAAACAACAACAAAAAGCTAAGCAAATAAATAAACAAAAAAGCCTATCCTAAGGAGTGGACCTAATAACAATACTTGGAGCAGGAACCATGCCCTTTTTTTTTTTAAGTTAGAGGCCTTGGCCCATGATTTGAGACCAAGTTCCACCTCTGTTAAGAACACAAACCAGAAGACACTTTTAAAAGTCCCCAGACACAATGTAGACAGCACAGCACTCCTAACCAACAGCCAGGCACGTGGCTCCAGCCGGCAGGTCTAATGAACGAGATTAGTACCTGTTTTATGAATTAAAATTTGAAGTAAAAAAATAGTGTTTCATTTTCTCAGCAACCTCAGTCTAATTATTAACAGCAGGTTCAGTTGGCAAATTTCAGTATTTTTCCCCCTTTCATTTGTAAGTGAAAGACTTCAGCCTCTTATTTATTTTCCTTCTCCTCTAATGCTCTTGTAGTTCTGTGCCAGCTGGTTCTACTACTTTCTTTTTTCCCCTCTTTTATATGGTTTCATTTTCCAGTAAAAGAAATATATAATGTATGAATTTCTGTAAAAGCTCACACTTTCACATTTGTTTATCCCCATTGTTAGCAATCCAAAGTAGCCACATGTTCACAGCATGTTCTGTCTGGCAGGAACACCCGTTGCTTAATTTCCTACCATCACCCTCACAATCCTGGCAGGCTCTGGTCAGTCAGATGTATTTGTTTTCCCTAATTGCCTGATGGCATTTTCAGAAATCCTTTTCATTGAGAAATGAGTGATCACAGGAGACTTGTGCAGACATAAGAAAGACTGATAGTCAGTAGGCTGAACGAGGTCAAAGAGTGTTGTTTGCTAGACTGTAATGAGCTTAAAGATGTCTTATTGTTATTAACTGTTATTTAAACATCATATTAATCTAATATATTTTCTCCATCAATTCTCAAAGACACAGTTGCTCTCCAAAGTGAGATCTGCAGCTCAAAGGACATTGGACTGTCAGTAGCTTCAGGGATCACTGACTTAATAAGTCCACAGACTCATTATTTGGAAGTTATGATTGCTAACAGATGGAAAATAGAACACCTTTCAGAATTCAATAATTCCAATAATGCAATGAAGCATTACCTACTAAAAACTTATTGCAGAAAATGTCTCCAGGGAAAAATAATTTCAGAGAACCATAGAACTGTTCATCTTGGCAAAGATCTTTAATATCATCTCATCCAACTGTTCACCCAGAAGCTCCAAGTCCCTAAACTATGTCCCCAAGTGCTGCATCTACATGTCTGTTAAATACCTCCAGGGATGGTGACTCCACTTCCTTGGGAACCCTATTCCAGTGCATGACCCCACCTTTTTGTGCAGCAACTTTTCCTAATATCCAATTTAAACCTCCCTTTGTGCCACTTGAGATCATTTCCTCTTGTCCTATCACTTGTCACTTGTGAGAAGAAGCCAACCCTCACCTGGCTACAAGCTCCTTTCAGGTATTTTTAGAGAGTGATAAGGTCACCCCAGAGCCTCCTTTTCTCTCGGCTAAACAACCCCCGCTCCCTCGGCTGCTCCTCATCAGACCTGTGCTCTAGACCCTTCCTCATCTCCGCTGCCCTTCTCTAGACATGCCCCAGCACCTCAATGTCCTTGTAGTGAGAGGCCCAAGACTGACCACAGGATTTGAGTGGTAGCCTCACCAGGGCTGAGCACAGCAGGCAATTTCCTCTCATTTTATATTATCCCTCCCAACTTTCAATGGGAATCTATGTGGCAGAAGAGATTTGACTAATATTACCACAGAGGCAATTATCAGTCCTTTTTCTAGAAATACTCTCTATGTTGTTCCCATACAGTTTAATGACTAGATACCTTCAAGTGGGAGAGTCTGAGAGGTTAAACAGTTCATCGAACAGGTTGGGACTCTGAAAAACATCTAGTGCTGTAGATTCAGTTTTATTTTTGTACACAGATTCTTTCTTAAAGCAAGGTTTCATTGTCTGTTACAGAATTATTTCATAAGAGAAGATTTGCACAGTGTAGAGAATTTTTTTTTTATGGGGGTACAATAGAAAAGAGAACCGAACCCATCCCTTCCAGTGTGGGTTTGTTAACTGATTTTATCCTGTCTTGAACAAAGCCACCCCCATTTGAATAAATGTACTACTCTAAGAATGCCGAAAAACATTTAATTTTATTTATTTAATTGATATTCCAAGACTTACCATAATGTTTTTCCTGTTGCTCACTTGCCAGTGGATACCAAATCCATGCATAAACTTTTTCCTTTTTTCCTTGGAGCCCTGGCCCTTTGTGCTTAGACGAGCAAAACAGAATCAAAGCTGAACAGATTCTTCAGGGGAGGCAGAATGATTCTGTCCATCAACTTCGGTATTTTGTATTATTTCTTTTTTTATCTTGGAACAGGTAAAATACTGTATTTTGCAAATTGTAGGGCAGACAGTTAATATCAAAATATAAATGTTGTTTATAAAAGCTTTCTCAATTCAATATTTTTCTAAACTTCACTACAAAATTAATAAAAACACACTCAATCATTGTCCAAGGGTATAGGCAAATGGTGACTTAGAAGTATGGTGAGATTAAACATATGGAAATTGATTCTATCTACTTCTACTACAAGTTGCTACCTTTTGTTTATATCTAAAATCTTAATTTCTTTGCTTCAATCTTTCTCATGGCATTATTATGGCAGTATTTTCCTCTCTGGTCTTACCTACACTATGTGATCCTCAGCGTCCACCAGCTTAAACTATTCCCTCCCACATCTTTATTTTGCCACCTACTTCAAATTTTGTGACAATTACCCAAAACGGCTACACAATAGTGCAGAGTAAAAACTAGAGACACATCAGAATGTGTTTTATTTTGGGTTTTTTTACTTGAACTTGAAATTACTTCAAATTTTGCTCTTCACAAGTATTGACACAGACATGCACAAACAGAGCCAGGGCTTAAGTTTGAATAGTGACCAAGTGTGGCCTAACGCTGCTGACTAGTTTTTACAGACCGTTATGCTTTTCAAAGAGAGAGGTGCTTAACCTGAGTCACAGCACTTTCACTAAAATCCTTATGTTGCTAATAAAATCATGTGTGGTGGGTATGTTGCTTTATGGAGTGCCTGCCCACCCTGCCTGTCAAATGTGGCACAAGCAGAATAAAGTCTATTAACTCTACGTGTGATACAGAGGAACATGGAGGACATAGATGGTTCATGCTTTACTTAGCCATCTTTCAGTCATCGGTTTTTTGAAATTATATTAGAAAATTATACAGACTTTTGCCTCCAGCCAGAGCTCGAGATACAAATCTCCTTAAATGTTATCTACTGAGTTCCTTGCTCAGACTCACATACCATACAAAAATCAATTAAAGGGATTAAGAAAAAACAAAACAAAACAAAAAAAGCCAACAAAATGAAAGCAGGTTTTTGGATGAAAACAAATCACATCTTGAGCCATTTCTGTATAATCTTTAGATACAAATACACTTCCCAATACTCTTTTCTATGCATTCAAATTTAATTTATTTCATACTTATTATTTTATAGATATGGTCTGTGACTAGGTGGGATTAGGGGTGTTGTTTAAAAATCCTCAGGGTTTTTTAATGGAAACTTCATGTTTTCTTAATTCTGCTAGATGTCAAGAGGCTCTGAGGCCTGGACACCTATAAATTAGAATTTTTTGAGATGATGATGGTCACTAAAAATATTGTGTTAAGCCTCGGGTCATGGCTGTAATATAAAGTTTGAGTAGAAAGGAAATCAATCTTTTATATTGCCATCATTGCAATGTAAGAAATATGAACAAACCTTTTCAAGTACAGGAAGAAAAATAATATTTTGCACTTAAACAAATTTTCCAGTCAGGTTATCTCAAAGTATATCATTATCATGAAGTAAATAATTTAGAGAAGGTCTTCAAGCCTTGATCAGGAGTCAGTCAATTTTTTTTTAATCCCCCCAAATGAATTGTGAGTAGTATTAAGAGAATAAAGTTTTATGATGCTTATTTAATGTTTTATTTACCTCATACTCTCTCTGCTGTTTTACAGTAAACAAATGTCTCCTTTTTCCACCTGGAAGAAAACCAACAGGAAACCCTGGAAATTAAAGAAAACTATAAAGAATATAATTATGAATAACAACAAGAAAGACTAAAGTGCTTTGTGGAAGGAGAGAGTGTTTTGTCAATGAATAAAAAAAAAATTGTCTGAGTTTTCTCATTAAGTTTACCTAACATATGCAATTATTATGATTCGTAACACATGGTATTCACAAATCAATTCAGTCTTGAAAATGTGTTTTTACAGTGGGTGGCTATTTTTTGTGCATGTGTGAAGGATTTTATTCCTAACTATGTTCAAAAGTCTGTCAACAATACAGCTGGGCTTTCCTATTGTTCTCAGGAACCATACCCCAGTTCATACAATATTGTATTGCTCCACTGACTTTACCAGAGCCATGCCAAATTACTCCAGCTGGGTGCCGGGACCCTCTTAGTGAAAGGAAACCACTGTCATTACAAATCTGTAGTCTCAGCACTGAGGAAGATTTCATAACCATTTTGTTTCTAGATTAAGACATACAGACATTGTTACAAAGACATTCTCACCTAGGAAAGTTATTCTGTAATTCGTCTGATAATTTAACATGTACCAATTGTTCTAGAAGGACTAGTGTTGCATAGTTTATTATTAAGAAATAAGAATGCTCTATTGATTTTACTCAGTCCATTTACAGGACAGGTGCCAAAAACTTTGTCCATGTTCAATATGCTTGAATCACTGCAATTCATATCTGAATTTTCTCAAGACAAATGGAGATTTCTATTGCTAGAATAGGTATACAGATTTATCAGTGGAGAAAAAAAGCTGCATATTTGAAAATTGAAATGGCAGTCATTTAGTCCAAATTATCCAGCTCAAGTTATATTCATGTTTGTTTGCCATGCACACTTTGGAGCACAGAATGAATATCCACTCTTATTTTTTTTCCAATCTCTACATCAGGGACCAGTGCTTTTACTGGTGAGATCTTCCATAAACAAAAGGAAAAAAAAAACCCCATTATTATACCATAAAATCAGTAAATAAAAGTCACACATGTAGTTGTAGAAAGCCTCATGATTATATGTAGGATGAGTCTGAATACTCCTAGCAGTCTTGGCCCTCTGTATTTAGGCAGGAGAATGAGTCAGATGCGGTTGCAAAACACTTGCTGCAAGCTGAGCTGGAGTGAGCTACTTCTGTGAAATTTATCTCAGACACAGTTTTATTCCATAAAATGTAAGAAGTGCTTTCTGTACGTTAATTGGAAGTTAGACTTTCTCCTGCTTATTGCAGAATTGGAGTATAAATATTCAGCTCTAAGAGAAAAACACAATATTAAGAAAATCCAACTCCCTAACTTTTTAAAGCAGGATGTAAAAGTAATTAGACCCTCTCAATTTTTCTCTTTTCAGTCTGGAATGTCTAACAGTCCATTTTCCTCTTAACCAGTTTATTGCAAGTGTCTTGACTTTTAGCCTTTTATTCCTCTCAACTTCTTTATAAGAAAAATAAAGTGCATGTTCACACCCAATTCACACTAATGTCTGCCTCCGTTCATTGTGTTAACATGGATATGGCTGGCAGCAGTCAGGCTGAGATGCATCTTGTAAACTTGTGCATACTCCCATCAGCTCAGAAAATATAACCAGGAAAAAAAATCCATTTAATTACAGTACAAATAAAAATAAATGGACATTTTAAAGCTGAACTGTAAAAGTGTAAAGCCTTTCCCTTTTTCACTTCCACTTTTTTGAACTGGGAATTGCTGAGACTAGCAGAAGGAAGGAAGTTTGCCAAAAATGTTTTAATAGTATATAAAACTATATTAAAGGACTGATAATTAATCAAGAGCTGTTGTCTGAACCAGTCAGCATATCCTTCAGCCTACACACATCTTTTTCTGCAGATAATAGTTCAGGAACATGGGGAACCCTAGCTGTCAAGCTAACCTGACACAATTTTAGTTCCTACAGGCATTCCTCTCAGAAAAATAATTGTAGGATCATTAATTCTAAATGATAGGATGATTCAGGTCTGAAGAGACTTCAGGATGCCTCAAGTCCAACTGTGGCTCAGAACAGGGTCAGCTTTAAGGACAGAGCAAGTTGCCAAGGCTTTGTCCAGTCGGGTCTTGAAAACTTCAGAGGAAGAGGTCAGTCAGCCTCTCCGGGTAACCTGCTCCAGAGCCTGACAGTCCTCCTGGTGAAATAGATTTTCCTTTAATGTTAAGGGAACTGAATCCATTGGATATTAAAACTCAGAGCGTTTCTTCTACAGAGTTCCTAAAAACACACATACAACCACAGACATGCAAACACAGAGAGTCACAGAACGTGTACATATGGCCAGTTGTAAGACTAGCACAGGCACGCACACACACAGGACCCTCACCCAGGAAGGTACTCAGGGTCAGAGATTTGTGAGAAACAGGACTAATGTTGGGGATCATGCACAGGGCTTGGCCAGACAACGATACTCAGCTGCAGCCTGTGGTCTTTCCACCCCCCTGCCCTTTTAATTTAGCTACACTTTCTTCCTGATCCTCCTTAATCCCTTCATTTTCCTGCTCTTGGCCCTTCCTGCAAACACCCAATATGTTTTTCACAATTACACAAGCCCCCTCAAATATTCCATAAGACGCTTGTCATTTCTCATGAGAGCTATGGTTTTCTTGTTTCCCCTCATTCTACCAGTTATAAAGTGCTATATGAACCTCCTCAAGCCTTTTAACAGTTTCATCAGTAGCTTGAGAGCTTTGGGCCTCTCTGGTTTTGCTGTTATCTACGGTTCCTGAGAAGCTGTGTCTGGATGTTTAATGTATTATTTTCCTGTCTCTAGTCCCAAAGTGAATGTCCTTATATTCCACATATCCTTACATTTCTATCCAGGCACAAGCTTTCCTCTTTCAATTTATGCTGTGTTGCATCTTCCTGTCTCACACCACTGTATGTCTCCACTTCCATGATATATTCCACATAGATACTGGGATCTGCATTTGAGTCCTGCCAAAGACAGCTTCTCCTCCAGGCTGAGCGCTGGACCTTCAGCCTCTTCTCACAGGGCAATTCCTCTGGTCATCTTGATGGCCTCTGATCCACTTCCTGGAGTTTATCAATGACCTCCCTGTGTCTGGGATACCCAAAATTGTGCCCAGTATTTTCAGCATGGTCTGACAAGTGCTGAGTAGATGGGAGTAATCCCTTTGCTCAGTCAAATGTTGTTGGCCATCTTTGCTGCCAGAGTGCACTTCTGGCTCACATTCACACACTGCTTACCAAGGGACCTACATATCACTTTTAGCCACGCTTCTACCCCAGACAAGCCTCAGCCTGTTTCACTGTTCTTCCTTTATATGGCCAGGATTTTGCCTTTGACATTGTTTAACTTCATAAGGTTCCTCTCAGCTCTTTTCTTAATTGTTGTAGGTCCCCCTGGATGGCAGTTTTTCATTTACACTTTATCAGCTGACTCCCCAGTCATGGCCTCCTGATTTTAGAACTGGGATCTACTAGTTGCAGCAGATATAAAAGGACAGTAATGTGAGTTCTTTTAAGAATATCACTTTTTTGGAACCGCTCTATCATCCCCTTCCTTTCTAGACTGTAAGTAGCAAATACATAGCATGGTGAGTTAGCTGACGAGATGAAGGCTCCTGAGGTGCATTGCTCTTTCACTGCCTGGGATAATGACTTCTGTGGTTTTTGAAAAAACTAAACCAAACCAAGTCAATAAAAAAAAAAGCACATTCCCAGAAAAACAAACAAAGAAACCAACAAATGAGTAAATTAGTGTAGAAATGCAGTTTCCCTAACCATGTCCACTGAATGAATCCCCTTCCATTTCTTTTCTACTTGAAGTGTTCTGAAGGTTATTTTTCTGGAGGGTTTCTTTACAAAATGTGACCAAAAACATGACAATCAAGGTTACTATACTACATTAGCTTTCTAAAAATATCATTACTGGGAAATCAATGGCTAATTATATTTCGTTATATTGGGAATATCTATTGTCAATCTATTAAAGATTTTACTGCAAGGTAACAGCAGGAAGGAAGTGTATAACAGACAGTAAATAAACTTCTAGGGTAGCAATCACTGAATTTTAAGAACTGTTAAATAACTATAGAGAAGAACATGTCATTTAGATGTTCTCAAGCAGTAATTCTCATCTTCAGCTCTCAGATGGACAAAACTCAATGTGACTCAGGAGAAACTTGAAGATATAATGCTTAGAACATTTTGTTTTGATGAAAAAATCAAATAGAAAACATGCTTAAAAGTACTATGTGTGCTGGCACAGAAACCAGAGTGATGAATCACAAAAAAGTGAGGTTGAGACAGCACAAGTGTCAACTTCTCCTAAAATATACCAGCAGAATATAAATCCAAAATTATACTAAAAAAATATTAAAAAATACTGAATATGCAATAAAAATGCCTCCAGGGAGGTTACCATATATGAAGAAATGGAGATATAGTGTCTTTGAGCAATTCTACTTCTTGGGATCATCATAATAGTGATATTTACTTGTGTTATCTGGGTTGCTATTTTAGGGAAATTAACCAAGTCGTTTTGTGGTGATCCTTTAAAGATGTTGTTTTCATCTAATTAATAATTTTGGCTGTATGAGAGACAAATCATAAAGGGGATGTCCATGGAGTATTGCTGCTAACTCTCTGAGAGATAAAAGGCTTTGTGAGTGAGTATTTTTAAGGGTTCCTCTTGGCTTTCTATTGATGTTGGATAATCCCTTGGTTATCTTAAAGAAATCTCAGGAATTTGAGGTTTAAGGAATTTGACAGGTATGTTGAAGGCCAAATTTCCTTCTTCCCATGCAGCTGATAGACAATATAAAAGCCAAACAGTGCTTGGATTAAAGAGCATATGGCCAATTTCTGCCTACATGGCAGAGATAAGAATGTGGCTGGGCTCTGCACAGAAGAGTGTGTGCTGTGTAACACAGCACTGCGCCAGGAGGACTCTCTCAGTGGGCAGGCCTTTCCACCAAGAGTGTCATCTTCCACAATTTCCTAGTAAATGTCAGGGCTGGGATAATGCATGGCTGAACAGATTAGTTGTCTAAAACCACTTCTACAGACTTCATGAGCTGTCAGTCTAGGCTGAAGAGGTCATCTGCTTTCTTCTGGCCTCCTCACCCTCGTTCCTATTCCTTCCTTTCTGGTGAGCCCAACGTGATTGTGATACCCTCATGTACTGCAAGTTTAATCAGATTCAAAATCCAAGTGTTTCAAGTGAGGAAGTGTAATAAATGGTGGAATCAGGGAGAATGATACCATTACTATGGTAGTGTTGGATTATAATTGTGTACTTAAAGATTTGCTTGAATTCTACAAGTATATTTTATTGAATTTTATGATTGTTTACCTGAATTTTATGATTGTTTACCTGAATTTTTTATTATATAAGGTTTCTCTGGGGTTTGGAGTTTTGTTTTGTTGTTTGGTTGGTTGGTTTGGGTTTTTAAAGTCTAAATAGCCAGTGACTGCAGATTTTATCTAGAGACTTTTTACAGATATATGGCCTGTTATCTTCTCTTTTTTTTCCTGGTAAGGGTGGAGATGAATGTCAATTCATTGAGTTTTGGTAGGAATTATGTGAAATTGCACTTGAATCTTCAGATATCAGATGAAATTCAGGGTCTATAGTCACATGTCTCCTATGATCAAGCAGCAGACCCTGCAGGAAACTGGAGAAAAGAAAAAACAAAACCAAACATGGAGGTGTCTAAAAGAGAAATGTCATAATTTGTTCCCTTATTTTTAGTGTATTGATGTGCAATCAGCACTAAATTACTTTGTGTTGTATTTTCTTAGATTCTCTGTCTGTAAAACTGAGAAGTCTCCCTAAATACCTCTTTGTCTGTGTGTAAAGATTTATTGGTTTCTGAAAAAAAAAAGCCCTTTGAAGCATTTACACTGCCTAGATACTGTACATTACTTTTTGGAATTTTGTTTTTCTTTTTGTTATGGTTTGGGTTGGGTTTTGTTGGTTTCATTTTTGCACAGAACATGCTTGCCTTTGCAGCAATGTGCCAGGATTATCTGTGTCATGCAGAAGCTGCATATGCTTTCCTTTTGACATCCTGTATCAGCACAGCAAATTGTTTCATTAGGTGCGACTTGTTCAGTAAGTGCAACAAAATTAAAGCTGAAGAAGATGAATCATATATGAGGGCAGGGATCAAGGAGCTGTTTATTTTACAAATGTCTCTAATAGGCATACTTCTTCTTTAAATCAAGGAAATATTAGACTCATATCAAGGGAAGTATCAGTATCATAAAAGGGCATCTGTACTTTTCAAGGCTTTGTGTATATAATTAATTTTCAAAGAAATTTCATCACTTTTTCATGCGTTATTCTGCATCACAATATTTCTTAAGTGTCAGTGATTTTTAACTGTAATTGTCAAGGGTATGATTCATAAATGTGAATTATTTTAAAGGCAAAAAGATATAAAGAAGGGTCAAGGAACTGCTTATCTGCAGTTCAAGAAAACTTGGTAGGACTGTTTAAAATTATCCAGCAAGGCTTATAATCTAAGCAAAAGTCTGCAAGCTAAATTTGAAAAGGTATGAAATAAACCACTAAGTGCTATCTCTTTTATGTATTTATTTGAATTCTCAGAATATTTAATGTGATCATCACTCTGTGAATTCATAGGAAATCTGTAAGAGTGCATTCATAATGACTCTAAATGGCCACATTTGTGTATTCATAGGCCATGCCTATCTTGGTTGATGTAGCAAAGTGAGTCAAGGTAATGACTACTGAATCATAATCATCAGCTCTGGGAATCATTCTGGCCACTTCAGCATACCTCATAGTGTATGGATATAAGTTAAATTTGAATTAGATACATATTATGACTCAAGAAGGTGGAAGAAAGATATTTTTCCTTAAGTTTTACACCTTGTTTAGGCTTGCAGCACCAGTGGCCACTTATCTTTCAAGTTAATGATTTATTTGGCTTATCTTACCCTAAGTTTTTCCACATTAGTGCAGGTAGGAATTAATTTCTGAATATATCAAATGGTCAAAATTATTTGAAGGTTTTAGGGAATGTTTATTATTTTGCTCTTTACTTTGTAAAAGAGCACAGTAGGCACTTCTTTAATACTGTCCACTGTGTTTGGAATAATAGAAAGCTCCCATAAATGTTCCCCTCACAGCAGGGTGCTTCCTCTGGATGCACTTTGCCTAGGTGCTTACAGTGATGCCTCAACTGTAGAGCAGCTGTTTTTCATACAAACCTTACTGAGCTGTTTGGTCACTGAATTGTCCATTGTGGTAGATCTCCTTGGAGTGCATCACAGAATGGTTTTGATAGTAAGGAACATCTTGCTGTACCTGTGATCGAAGCTCTTTTTCAAAGCAGGAGCAACATGGAAGTAGATTTGCCTTTAGAGTAAGATCATGATCCATACACAACTTACCATGCCTTCCAAAGGAAACTGTGGTACGTGGATGCACACTCAGGTCTCCCAAATGCACAGAAGGGTTGTGGGTACACAGGCACACAGGCATTAAGAGGGGAGGAACATTGTTCAACTCAGTGTCTTGTGGCATAAATTAATTTTTTATGCTGTTATTGAGTCACAGTTTTACATTAGACACAGGAATATGACATGTAGTAAAATGCACTGACTGTTTTTCTGCCAGTGTGTGCTTGGCATTATCAGTGTGAAGAAATGTAAAGGAGAGCTCATCACTAACTTTAGAGAATTTATTGCACAAAAGTTGAAAACTATGTAAAATCCATTCCTAATTTATAACAACACAAGAAATGAGAAAAAAAAAAGTGAAGACTGGATGAGAGTATCTAGGAGGATGTTTAGTGCAGCCAGTTCTAAGATATGACATTACTTTCATTTCACTGACCCTGTAGTGCTAGGAACTTAATATCTGTGTGCAGATCCAGTGAACAAAAATTATTGCAATTAGCCACAATGGTAACTGCGATCAATAAAAGAAAAATGCCAGGAAAATTGAGCTGAGTATGTTGAAAATTCTGCCTATAACAGTTTGGTAATAACAATGCTTACCTGTACACCAGATTTAAGCACTGTTTTAGAATATTGCCAACAGAAAAACTGCAGTTTTGGGGAAGGTAGCAAATGATTGCAAAAGATCTTGACTCCAAGCAGATGTCAGTAATAAAAGAAAAGTGAAATAGAGAAAATCCTGAGGCAGAGGTAAGAAAGCGTTACCAAGTTAAAAGTATTTTTAAAGTTTTTCACTACAGCTACACTTGTGAGGGGAATCAGGCCACAACCTGAAAGTCTGGGGGATCTGTAGAAGTGATTCACCACAACTGCTCTTCAGTTTATTGCATTTGAAAGTAAAGACATCTGTTAAAATAAAATAAAAATTTAAAATAAAATTTTTAAAAAAAGGGAAAGGAACAGCGATGAGGAAGATCCAGCACCTCAGGAAAGCAGCTTGAACAGGAAGGCAAAAGGGAATCTGTTGTACTACTCAGGCAGCTGAACAGGCTGCTGAACTCTGGCCCAGCGATGGTGAATGTCAGAAGTCTGCCACACACATTTCCTGTTTTGCATTGTTTCATGAATCCCAAACAGCTGCTGTGCCACTGAAGTCAGGAAAAGCCTCACCCATCTCATTGTTTTGGACAAGATGAAAAAAAATATTAATGACGCAAAATTAGAATTTTTCATGCCAGGGCCACCAGTCTGTCCCATGGACTTTGACATGGCCAGGAATTTATGCTGATTTTTGGCTTACTTCTTACAACTTTAACCTTTGAGATTCCAGAGAAAATTTTGTGTTATATCTACTATGTTATACTATACTACTTACCATAATGTATTTTAATGTAATAGAGCAAACAAAATTAAAGAAAGGTATGGACTGATATAATATAAAGAGATATCATGATAAAAAAAGAAAAACTGAAGGGTAATTTAGTTTCTTGGATGGGAAGCTTTCAAAGAAAACTGAGCATTCATCTTGAAAATCTAGTGTCACTAGAGAGTTTTAAATTATATTAATTTGCGGTTTTTTTCCTCAGTAGGATTGTTAGCGTAGAAACACATAACCACGGGCAGGTTATATGCCAGGTGCTTTTATTGAGGCGCCAGGGGAGAGGGGTACAGACCCAAATCAATCCCCAGCTTATGGTCAACATTTAATTAAAGTTTAAGGATTGCAGTTTGTATAATTTTTTCTGAAAAATCAGTTTAGCTCTTACCCAAGACCTGATCCACCTGTTGAATTAACATACACATTCCGATTGATCTTAGAAGAAGTTGCATTAAATCACACATTATTCAAATGAAGTGACTAAAGACGTTAGTGGGATCTTTAATCTATGCTTATTTTTGAGCAAATCCAAAACTCTGACATATGAACCCTTTTTTTACTGAGTAGCAGAATAGTTGAGGGTGGAAGGCACTTCTGGAGATCATTTAGTCTTATCACCCTGCTTGATGACAGCTTATCAAAGCAGATTTAAAAGATCAGTTGCTTACCCCTTAATGTAAATGATGTCTGTTGAAAATGTTCTTTCAAGAGAATATCTGTAGATGGATCCTTTAAAAACTGATGCCAGCTAAAGATTTTAACTGTAAAAATACAATGCCTATCTCTTTACTAACATGTAATTTTCTCAGGCATCCCCTAGGACAAAATCACTATTTAAATTTCTTTATTTTTATAAATATGTGCAATCTCCTCTCCTCCATGAAAAAGATGTATCATTATGAATTACAACTAATCAGCATGTTTCTCTGAAGCTGCAAGAAACAGAAAATATTAAAATACTCTGTAAATAAGAACCGATTTATAATGCCTTAGTGACAGACATTGAAAAAGGCTTGTCACACTCTATGAAACAATTTCTTGGCCCGAGAAAAAGTTATCTGAGGTTTTTCTTTCCTTTATTCATCAAGTTAGAGACTTCAGTCATTGTGAGGTTTGTATTATTCTTGTCCATTTGGCAGACTGTCAGGAAGGAGTCAATACTATTAATAGCAAAAGCTACAACAAAAGTTCAAAAGGGAACACATTTTTTAATAGACTGAGACTGCTTCGTTTATAATTGGTTCAAAACCTTTCAGCAGGACTCACACCACTGCAGTACTGGATATTAAATCTTTAAAGTCAATGTGGAAACCACCGAAGGAAAGAGAAAGTGAGGAAAAGGGGTGCTGGAAATACTGAAAGAGTGAATATCAGGTTATCAAAGTAATCAAAGTACATAGCATCAGATTTTATAAACATGCACAGAACTTTCAAGGATTCCAGCATTTGTACACACTTAACTGCTGTAAAACATCAGTTTATGTTTTGTAGCACTGCAGTATGGAAGGAAAACAACAGTCAGCAAAAGATTTTCAGAAGACAAAATTGAAAGGATCAACTTTTTCTGATTTTTTGCAGTTAATAGAAGGAACGAACAATGATTAAAAGATATCTGCAGTTCTTCTGGAGAATTCACTGAAATATTAAATTCAACAAAGAATCAAATTTATATTCTGGGAGTCTTTGCATTAATTCAGCATATCTTTATCTTTGTCAGAAACTACCAGTCCAAACAGGAACCAAACAAACTAAAGACTTCATAACCACCTCTCTTTCAAGATGTTCAGAATTTCCCAATGGACCAGGCTCCACAAAATACCTAAATTCTACAAATTTGTCTTCAGAAAGGTGTGACTTGGATTTGCCTTACAGGTGGAAGTAAATCAATCAGCCTGAAAGAAATCACACTTAGAGCAATTATCTAGAAACTACAACCCTGCGGATGGGTTAGATATCTTTATAACTTATTTTATGCATAAGGTCGGCCAAAACAATCATTCTGGTCCTTCTGATATTAATAGCTACTGTTCTACTTCCTCTACTTTGCTCTTTTATTACTTCTAAATGAACTTGAAGCCTGATCTTAGAATCCCCGTTTCTAAATGTTTCGTAGTTACCCACCTGGAACAGACTGAGACTGCCTTCTAAAGGAAGGCTCTATGTGGCAGGCTTGTTTTAGCAGTGTACCTCACTGGTACACCAGGGAAGCGCTATCTCAGTAGATCTTTGAACAATACGTAGAAATAACTGCAAGTGCTACAAATATTTACTTTCATGAGCTTCTAATATCATGCTCTGCACTATGCTTACTCTCTGTAATTGCTGTTCAGTCCTTTAAAAATCTAGCAGGCCCACAACATTTAATTTCTATCTCTTAGTTTTTATGGCATGAGAGGGCAGTGCAGCAGTACCCTTCCATTCAGCCTCCTGCACCAGAATTGCATTGATTTGGAGAAAGGGACTACACTTTTTTCCTCCTCAAATAACATGGAGAATTTCCCTAGATTTGAAATTCTATGTAGTGGGGCACATAATTTAATCCTATGCCACCCTTGTTAGAGCACTTCACTAGAAACTGCGACCTCTAGAATACCTGGGACCAAAGAGAGTTCTTTACACCATGCTGTTAGTGTAAAGAGATTTTTCAAATTAATGGGAGGCAAGGCTACAAACAACATTACTTAACATTCACAGTGGGAAAAGTAAATGGAGAAACTTGATTTACATACAGTAGAGTTTCGGTTAAAGTCTCAGTTCTTGCAAAGTTGAAAATCAGTGTTGTCATTAGGCCTGTAAGTTCTTAATGTCTGAAACTGTCAAGATACATCAGACAATATTGTTATTTCATTGTAGAGGTCTGTGCTTCAGACATATCCAGCTGGACTACGGTGATTTAGAATCCACAGCTTTCTGTTAAAAATCTGGCATTGGACTCCACTGAATACCTGGCATCACTGTATTTTAATTATTTTAAATAATGGAATGGCTGATTTGACTTAAAAAACAATTGTGGATTTTCTCACGTTGATTCTTTTCTTTTAGCTCTCCTGTCTTTCTCTTCTCCAGTACCACAAGCCCTGCAATTGCCAAACTGGATCTTCGACCTGTGTTTTAAAAACAAGAGTAGGGATTTCCTCCAAGGCAGATGTCAGCAGCTACATGTAAATCAGCCTGCCAGATGCAGTGCCATTCAGGGAATACTTGAGCAGGCAGCTTTCCCTCCAAGGCAGAGAGATATCCTCTTAGCAATGTGACTCAAGGACAAAAGGACATGGCAAATGCAGTAACTACAAACATAATCTACCAGCAGTCTAAGACCTTTTAATAGTTGGAAGCTGCTCCTCATCCTGGGGCAGCTTTTTTCCGTTGATAAGGCAGTCAGCTTTGCTATCACAATTTCACGCTAACCAAAAAACTTTCAATAAAAGAGAATGTTAAAATATTTTGTTGGGCTTCTTTGACTGTGTGTGACTGTGAATAGTGCATCATGATGTGTGTCCTTTTTTTTTCCATCCCCCGAAGGGAGAACAGGCAAGTATTCCATTCAGATAGATCACTGATTAATGTTCACAGCTCTCGGCATTCACTGGCTTCAGGAGTTGTTTATTGAAAATATGTAGTTGAGTCTCAAAGCCAACAACATTCCCCCAGGGTGCCCATTAAGCAGAAGGGCAGCACAGTTGTAAACAATCTACTTTGTAAAGTCAAAGAATTTGATAGAAAAGACATCTAAGTAATATTTAGTAAATATTTCATATTTTGCAATGTGTAGCTTGCAGGGAGAGAGAAAAAAGGGGAAGACAAAAATTTAAAAAGAGTTATTCAAGTGAAAAATATCTCTCTTATCATAACCTAAAATTATCTCTCTAACAGTAACCTAGTAATGTGGGTTTTTTTTCACTAAATGCACAAAAATCCCCATCAGTGCCAACGGATGAGATTGGGTTCCATAGGTTAGCAAGGAGAAATAGGGCCCAGGATCAACTGGCCAAAGAGAGGAACAGTGTTTCTTGGGAAGATACTGTGTAAGAGCTTTCCAAGGAGTGATAAAACTGTGCTGAAATCAATAAAAATGATAATGTCAGGACGTGAAGAACATGATGCATCTGTGGAAAACCACAAGCACAGATGGGCACCCACTGTGGCTCTGTGCCATATGGCCACTGGCTGTTGTGCACATGAAAAGACTACAGGACAGATTCTGCACCAACAGGCCCCCAAGGGCCTCTCCTGGCACCTCCCTAGAAGGTCCTGGCACATCTCAGCCAGCCCCACTGCTTTAGGGGAGCACCCAAAAGGCATCACCCATTGGGGCTGACCTCCCTGCTGTTTCTTCATTCTGGCAGCTGGGAATGAGTATGAGAGGATGCTAATGAACCATGCGAGTACAAAAGTGAGCTGTGCTATTGTCTGTTAAAAGCAACAGCTTGGTTCTATTATTAATAACAGCTTAATGAATAAAAGGTGTTCCAAGAAATATTGGCTGTAATCTGTGTCTCCCTTCTCGTCCAATTCCCTGTTAGACAGAGGAATTTACAACCAATACATGCTAAGAGAAATAGAGTGAGGAGGAAAGACAGCAACATTATGTCATTTATAGGTGTTACAAGGTCCAATAGCCAAATTATGAGTCTTTAAAAATTAGGCAAGGAAAGATGTTTTGAGAAGCAAGCATGGATAGACAACTATGCTTCATTTGTAAGAACATTACATTCTCTGAAACTGATATATTTCTTTCACAATTTGTATAATTACAAGAAGATACCTAAACATACCTTTCTCCTTCATCCACAACATTCTCTTAAAAAATTCTAGAGCAGAGAGCTTGTCTTTCCAAGTGCTTGCAAAGAATTTATCTCCACACTATAAAATAAGACCAGTTATTAAATTAAATAAATTATAGTAATAACTGATTGAAACAGATGAAAATGGAAAGTTTTAAACAAGAATGTGTGAGCATCCAGCCTCAATTTTACATCACCTTGAAGGGTTAACCTGAATTTTATATAATCCTTCTTCTCTCTATTCGTTTTATCACTCTTTTCATATGTAGAGGTCACCAATGTACACTAAATGTTAATTAAGGAGAACAGTTTGTCTAAACAACTGTAGCTTTAGAAATACCTCTTTCTAAGAGTAATAATTACATCATAGAGACATAACCTGGTTTTCTCTCTATTTTTTTTAGATGCCTCAGAAACCAATTCTGATTTGGTGAAATGCACCAAGGCAAAACATTCATTTTATTAAAAGTACAATTGATTTTTTTTAATTATTGTTGTTCCATATTATGTTGGTTCTAAACTGAAAAATAATGAATTACATTTGTAGAAAATCTGACATGTCTTTAAACTTTTAAAAATATATTAGCAAACTTTCAACATCCATAATAATTGTTTTAATTATTACAGCTGATAAAAATTAACATGAGTCCACTGATTTTAACATTAATTGTTGGCTAAAATGCGCACGCAGCTTCTCTTTTACTCTCATGTTCTTTTTCCATAATGTACAATGTTAAGAGCTTTATTTAATCAAATTTAAAAAGAATAATTAAAACCTCCCAAACAAACTAAACAGCAACAACAACATAAAAAACCTTAGCAGCAGAAAAACCTCTGAAAATCATCTGCATATTAATTGTCAAATTTATTATAACTTCTGAGAATGAGTTTATCTTAAATTTTGGATTGAAATCCAAAATCAGTGTAGTTTCTCATAGCTTCAAATTTCATTGCAAATCCCTGATATCGCAAAATGTAAGGTAATGCATATTAAAAATTAACACTTGTTTTTAGCATTCCATTAAACATTAATGTTGTATCTGAAATTTAGATATAGTTCTTAGAGTGTTCATATGTTACCTGACCAGATTTTGACTCCAACAATGTCAATTGAAACAACAGCCTGTAGTGAATTCTTGTGAGGTAAATATTAATCTCCAGTTACCCAATTGCTGATGGTGATGTCACTCGAGAAGTACTACGAATTGGCTGAAAGAGGAACATGAAATTTCATGTCCCTAATGTGTGCCAAATATGGTCTGGATCTGGTCTCAGACCAGAATTCTCATCCTGAACATGAAACTATGTTTCTGTACTCATGAGGTAAAGATCTCAGTGTTAAAGGATAATCTTAAAGTCTCTCTACTCTACTAACCCAAAGAGCCAAGGCAGTGTTCAGACATTGACACAAAAGTCCTGCTGTTTTTTCACATGTTCTCCTTCATGGTTTTAGTTCATGTCAATTTGGACAATCCCAGAAAATTCCTGAACACCAGGAACTGTTCTCTCAGAAAGTACAGATGAGGCAAGTGTGTCCAGGAGGCTGCTATCTGTGACATACACTTTCTAGACGTGACATAAATCAAGCCCTGGAGCATTTTATCTGCCGCCATAGACACAGTCTGTGTGATACAAATTTGGTCCAGATCATCAGGGCATTTCTAGCAAATTACCAAGAGCAAGCTGAACAGAATTTACACCAGGTTTCTGATTTTATGCCAGTTTTCTAACAGCTGGGAAAGGACATTCAATACCTAATCCCATACAAGCTGTAAGTGAAAATGTCCTTAAAAAATACTTGAAATGCATCCAACAAAGCCAGTTTGCACCAGTCAATATCCTCTTACATGGAAAGATCACCCCTCATCCAGTACCAAATGTTCTAAACTGAGGGGATTGTTTTGTTTTGTTTTGTATACTCATAGCCTAAAGTCTTTTTTCTGAGTGAAAATTTTGCGCGCATAAATTCTATGTTTTGTTTGTTCTCTTCCAGTCCTATTTTCCAGGCTTTATCCTGCTGTCCAAAGAAGAATTTTCCAGCAGGAAAGATGAATGACCTGTGGAAGTTATAATGCATTTTAACTTGAACAGTTAAAAAAAAATAAATTGTGGCTAACCAGAGTACTGTGAATATTTTTATAAATGAAATTTTCTACACATAAAGATCTATTCTAAATTCATCAGTATTCAGAAAACCAGTTCATGCCTAACACAGATAGATTTTGTTTATATATTCTCATTCCAATTTACTCTCAAATAAATAACCATGTATTAAGCTAGGGGCCTTGAGGAGAGACTCTCCACCACTTCAAACAATGGTCACTGTGTCTTTTAGTCTCTAAATATATTTTTTATTATAACATTCTAATAATAAAGTAAAAAATAATTATTTCAGCTGACAAAAGCCAACATCATTAAGCATTAAAAGTGAGTGAAAGTTCCCTCCTCTTCACCTACGTCTTAAAAACAAGTGTTCTTTCATCAAACTTGGAAGGGTATCCAGGGTAAAAGCAGAATGTTTCTTGAGGAAGAAGGTGGGTTTCATCTGATGACTTACCCATTTTTTCAAGCAAATTTCTATATAGACCATTCATAATGCACTTCGAAGGTAGCAGTATGATAAACAACACTGGGAAACCTCACATCTTTAGAGTTATTCTTGTTTCATGAATTCATGAGTCTCAAGGGTATGACTAATAGCCAAACATGGAAAGAATTCTCTAGGTGACCATGGCTGATGACTTTATGTTTAGAAGTTGGCAATGCTTCTCTTCAATCTACTGATAAATATGTTGAAGTGTCAAAGAGAAAGCATATGCCGGATTTATTATCATAATTACTATTTCAAACTATATTAACTCAGCTTTCAATATGTCTTCATCCATGACAAAATATTTTTATCTTGTTAGATTAAAATCCACATTGCAACAAATATTAATAAATTAAATGTAATATTTGTGACATGAAATTAAATTAATCACAGAAGACATAAGACACATGGAAGTTATTAGAAGCCTTTATACAGGAAGAAGTTACCACAGAACCTTTACTGTAAGGTAAGTAAAGATGAAAAGTACTTGCCAGTATATTTGAAGCTGTGAATGATATTTGGACAAATTCATGTGCCAATTTCTGTAAGAATCTGTTTGCTTTTTCTGCTGCTTCTCAGTTGGGGCAGAGATGATGCTGGGCCTCATCTCTGGTGCTTATTGACAAAAGTGTCAGTGTTCCATGACAGTTGCTGTGAAATGTTTGTCTTTTGCTACTTTTTTTTGACATTTCTTCTGATCTTGTTGTGCTTCATAATGAAATTAAAAATCTGAAGCAACTATAAAGGATACATGAATGAGTGGCAACTGCAAAAATTACTCTCCTTGATTCGTGCATTCAGAATATGCTTGTTTCCACCAGCTGGTAAAGAAAGCTACGGTTAATTTACTCATCATTTGGATCCTGTTCCAGAGGATTGCTATCGCAACAACACATTTAAAGTAACAGAAAACCTGATATGTTTACTCTTTTTCTTGACGTGCAGGCTACTAGAATCAGGTGATTATTTGGGAAAGATCATTTTAATTAAAGAAACAAAAGCAAAAAAACCCAAGCAAAACAAAAGTAAACCTTCTCCCCTCAAAAACCAATAAAACCTCCTCCAAATATGTAATAGAAATAAAAGCTAAAAAATCAGTCAAATGAGTAAAGAAAACCCAGAGGACATTAATTTTAAGTCATCCAGCCTTTAGGATCATGTGGAGGGCTGTGGACCCTCAAGGCAAAGTCCTTTTGTGTGGCCCTGGAGCAATCAGAGCTAAGCAACCCACCTCAGGGTCACCCAGCATGCTTTGCTTCCCCATGGTAATCGCCTGCACCCCATTGGCTAATTGGTTTCCACCCCACCCCCTGCCTTTCCCATATATACCACTGCTTTTTACCTCTCAAGGAAGGATGCATTGTTCCTAGACTTCCTTTTGTGGGAGCTCTTGTCCTAGGTCTTCCCTTTGTCAGGGTGGCTAGACAATAAAAGCTACTGCATGGAACCACCATGCAAGGCTCCTGTCTCTCCTTATCCCCAAGTTAGCCTGGAGTGATTTCACAAAGAGCTGAGATTGCTTGCAGCTGTGAAGTTGCTACACTTGCTGAGATCACCTGTTGCTCAGGAAGGCCTGCCAGTGCCCTCGGAAGGGCTGTTCCTGGCAGAACGCCCTCTCCAAGAAGGTCGTGGCCTGCCGGTGCTGACAGCACCAGCCCCTGGTGACAGGATCAGAAAATTTTTGAACACTAAGTAGAAATTACAAAGTGTATATTTAAGAAAATTATTATAGTCGGTTGATCCTAGTTGGATGCAAGGCACCCACCAAAGACATTCTCTTACTCTCCTCCATGACTGGACAGAGGAGAGAAAATATAATGAAGAGTTTGTGAGTTGAGATAAGGTCCAGGAGAGATCACTCACCAAATATTGTCGTAGGCAAAACAGGCTAGAATTGGGTATATTAATTGAATTTATTACTAACAAAATCAGACCAGGATAATGACACGTAAAATAAATCTTAAAAGTACCTTCTCCCTACCCCTCCCTCCTTCCCAAGCTCTACCTCCTTCCCCGCAGTGGTGCAGGGAGACAGGGAATGGGGGTTATGGTTAGTTCATCACATGTTGTTTCTGCTGGTGCTGAGGGAGAAGAGTCCTTCCCATGCTCCAGAGTGTAGTCCTTCCCAGAGGAAAAAGTTCCTCATGAACTTTTCCAAACTTGAGTCCATCCCATGAGCAGCAGTTTTCCATGAACTGCTGCAGCGTGGGTCACTCTTCCACAGGGTGCAGTCCTTCAGGCACAGCCTGCTCCAGTGTGGGTCCCCCACGGGGTCACAAGTCCTACCAGGAAACCTGCTCCATCATGGGCTCCTCTCTCCACAGGTCTGCTGGTCCCTGACAGGAGCCTGCTCCAACACAAGCCTCTCACACATTCTTAGGCCTCTCATACACCTGCTCTGGTGTGGGTCTCTGCCACGGGCTGCAGGTGGATCTCTGCATCTCCACGGTCCTCCATGGGCTGCAGGAGCACAGCTGCCTCACCATGGTCTTCACCATGGGCTGCAGAGGAATCCCAGCTCCCATGCCTGGAGCACCTCCTCCCTTCCTTCTGCACTGACCTTGGTGTCTGCAGAGCTGTTCCTCTCACATATGCTCACTCTGTTCTTCCCTGGACACAATTACAACTGTGCAATACCTTTTTTTTCTTCTTAAATATGTTATCACAGAGGTGTTGCCACCATATCTAATTGGCCCAGCCTTGACTAGCAGCACATCCATCTTGGAACCAGCTGGCATTGGCTCTTCTGGACATGGAGGAAGCTTCCAGCAGCTTCTCACAAAAGCCACTCCTGTAGCACCCCTGCTACCAGAACCTGGCCATGCAAACCCAATACAACTATCTACATTTTTTTGTCCTCTCTCAGTTTCAATCAAATTTTTAAAATAGGATTCAGTTACTTAAAGACTGATTTACTCAATGACAACTGGCTCAGTATCTCCTTTCCAATCAGCTGCCCCAAAGACTTCCCTGTCTTTAGGATATTTAACTTAGTATTATTATTAATTTATGAAGTGCAATGTAAAGTAAATCTCCACTTCCAAACAAACACTAAATAAGATAACTTAGTAACAAATGTAAGATTTCTGCATGATATTTGACTCCATGGAAGCCATTGTTTCAGCATGGCAATTTCCAGACATAATGTTTGTTTGACTAAAAAAGGTGAGTTGTAATGATCTGTGAAAACCATTGTTGGTAGTGCATGTTGGTGGTGATTTGGGAAATCCAAAGGAGGATTCCCAAGACCCCTCAAATGGAAAATTAAAGGATATCTTATCTGGCTATTTTGTTAAGCATTAGGAAGTCTTTATGCAAGCTTGATTCATTCAAGTGTATAAACAGAGAGTCATTTACATGGCATGACTAGTTTAGGTCACCCAAGTGTCCTCTGAGAGTAGAGCTGATGGTGACTGGTTGCCAGTAATGTCAGACAGGGAGGCCAAGTGACTCTGAGATCTGCTTCTTGCTGCATACCTGCAGGAGCTTTCCTGAGAGTTTCTAGTTGCTCCACTGCAGTGCCACGTGTTTTTTCTCTGCAGAAGAGAGTATCAGGAAATACATGTGTTCATGAAAGTGAAACAAAATTGCAAAAATGAAATCATGTGCTATTTTTTTTCTTAAAAATGTATCAAGTTTCTATTGATGTGTCTTCACAGAAGCCATCTGAATTATGGTATGGATTAATTCAGTTTAGTGATTGTTCAGTTCTAGGAAGCCCTGTAGAAATTCGTAATTTTAAATGAATCATGACCAGTTAAAAGATTGGTAACTAAAGCTGGAAAAATGCAATTAGAGGTATCATTAAAATTGTGCAAGTCTAAGATACAATATTTTCCTGGTACTATATATAGCTGTTCCAGTGCCGATTAATTCAACCAAATATAATATAAATTACCTCACTGATTTAGGTGTACTAACTCCAAACAAGTGGCTGTGCAGGAGGGGAGGGCAGTTATGGTGTTTCAGCTAGAATAGGCAACATTGTATGTATTATTAAAATCAATAGAAATAATACTTCAAGCAAAAAATACAAGTATTGGGCAAAGTCACACAATAGAAGAGTATTTATGGATTAATAAAAACATGGTGTTTGTTTCTCTTACTATAGAATTCTCAAGTGGCACACAATTACTGTTTTTCCACTGTGTCCACTAACCATCAGAAGTTTTACGCAGCCATTAAGCTGTTTGTTAAAAATATTTCTGCTGAGCTTTGCTGAGAGTTCTAATGAAGGAAATAGGGTTTAAGAACTCAAATTACTCTATTTTTTTATTTTTCCTAGTTGTTATCTTCAGGTGGTGTGGTTGACACACCTGAAGGATTGGATACCATCCAGAGGGACCTGGTCAAGCTCAAAAAGAGGACCCACGGGAATCTCAGGACGTTTAACAAGACCAAGCACAAGGTGCTGTACCTGGCTTGGGGAAGCCCTGGTATCAGCACAGGCTGGGGATGAACAGATCAAGAGTAGCCCTGCCAAGAGGGACTTGGGGGTGCTGGTGGATGAGAGGCTGGACATGACCCAGCAATGGGCACTTGGAGCCTGGAGAGCCAAATGTGTCCTGGGCTGCATCCAAAGCAGCGTGGGCAGCAGGGGAGGGAGGGGATTCTGTCCCTCTC
>VXBT01002421.1:95416-156227 GCA_013400235.1 Oriolus oriolus | reverse complement strand
GCTGGTGGATGAGAGGCTGGACATGACCCAGCAATGGGCACTTGGAGCCTGGAGAGCCAAATGTGTCCTGGGCTGCATCCAAAGCAGCGTGGGCAGCAGGGGAGGGAGGGGATTCTGTCCCTCTCTCCGCTGTTGTGAGACCCCATCTGAAGCACTGCATCCAGCTCTGGGGTCCTAGCACAGGAAAGAAGAGAACTTGTGTGAGAGAGTTCAGAGGGGGACTTAGAGGGATGGAGCAGCTCTCCTGCAAGGAGAAGCTAAGATAATTGGGATGGTTCAGCCTGGAAGTGAGAAGGCTTTGGGGTGACATAATTGAAGACTTCCAGTACCTGAAGGGAGCCTGCAGGCAAGATGAAGATTATTGACAGAAATGTGTAGTGGCAGGATGAGGGGAAAGGCTTCGTACTCAGAGATTAGCTTTGGATTAGGTATTTGGAAGAAATTCTTTACTGTGAGGGTGGTGAGATGCTGGAACAGGCTGCCCAGAGAAGGTGTGGATGCCTAATTTCTGGAAGGGTTCAAGGCCATGTTGAATAGTGCTCTGAGCTACCTGGTCTAATGGAAGGTGTCTCTGTCCATGGCAGGGGGCTGGAACTACATGCTCTTTAAGGTGCCTTCAGACCCAACCCATTCTAAGATTCTAGGTCTAACTTAAATCTGTTGTCTCTACCATCTACTTGATATCTTTTTAATTAAGAATAACAAGATGACAGTTAATTGTCCTGGGAAAATACCTTTGTCAAAACACACCTGATAATCACACTGCTGTTAAAGCACTTTGATCATGTTTACTAGGCAGAGATTGTTTTATTTCACCTCTATTGGAACTTTTACTTTATCTACATAATATAAAGGAAGATTTTTATTTTTTAAAGGAGAAATTCAAATTTCTGTACTGCTGTATGGTGTATTTTAATGATGTTTTTCATAATATTCACTTTTTATTTGCAATAGAAATTTATAAATTTTTAATTACATACATAATGATTTATGAATTATGTTCAAGTGCATCCCTAATTACTCTATGTTAACAATTAATGTAAATTATTTAAAGACTCAATTTGAAACTTTCACCTCTCCTCCCAGCTTCCCAGGCACCCCCAACTTCCTCAGTAGCGTGGCAGCATGAAAAGAGGAAAAGGCCTTGGCTCTGTGTAAGCCCTGCTCAGCAATAACAAAAACATCCCTCTGTTATCAACTCTGTGTTCAGAATAATCCAAAACACAGCCCCATACCATCTGCTGTAAAGAAAATCAACTAAACCCCAGGCAAAGCCAGCACAATATACCATCCCCTTAAATGTACAGAGATCTGTTCTTGAAACTTGTTATTTGAACAGGGAAAAGAAAAAGGATTTAATGGACTGACAACCATTAAAACTTGAGTGCATTTTAATAATTTAGTTTGTGGTCAGATTTTGTAAAAACAAATAGATTTGACTAAGGATGGGAAAAACCAGCTACTAAGATAAAATAACAACAAGAACCACTGAAAACCAAAGTACAACATAACAAATCTGAAGAGTTACTCAATGGACAAACTTTGCTATTATTCTGCCTCATAGATGCATTTGATATTTGGCATGCAACAATATTTTCGCCTTGCTTAGTTCAGAAATGTAAAAAAGGGAAGAGAAAAAGGAAAAAAGAAAAAGATAGAAAAAGGAAAAAAGGAAAAAGAAATAAAAAGAAAAAGAAAAAAAGAAAAAGAGAGAAAGGAAAATATAGAAAAAGAAAAATAAAAAAGAAAGAAAGAAAAAAAGAAAAAGAAAAAGAAAGAAAAAGAATTTTTGAGACTGTTTTTTCAAAAGCTGAGAGAAAACAGGAAGGATGGGTCTGTTGTCTCTTCTGTATTCTTACTGATACTTCCTTTAATTTGTATGTAAAGAAAATAAATAATTTATAATTTAATTGCTGTATCTCAAAAAGAGATAACACAATTAAAATCATTATTCTGTCTAGCATGTTTTCAAGTTCCTTCTTCCCTCTCCTTCTTCACCTTTTAAGCATCTAATTACTGTCTTGTTCAATATGAGTTGTATTGTTATTGTGATTCCACTGTGTTTTCAAAAATGTGTGAAAGCACATGAGGGGCAAAAGAATAATATCTGTGAACATGTCATTCCAGTTGATAACCTTTCAAAGGGAAAGCTGCGTGTGGGGGAAGTATTTTTTCCATTTTACCTCTGGATGCTTGCACTAATATTTGACAGAACCACACTGAGTTCATTTTCCTTGTAAAAACCTGTAAACTGAGTCTGGATTATGCTCTTTTGGCTAATCTTTACTCCCTGCCCCACTCCTGTTTGAAACACTGATAATGCATCTGTCTGCCATAAGCCAACTTTATGCAGTTTATATGTATAGTTTGTTGCTATGATTTTAGAATTTAGACAGAAGGTGAGATGTCGTGTTACTGAGGCTTTGATAGTGAGAAGGACTTTAGCTGTGTTTCCAAGGAATTCTGGACAGAAAAAATAAATCAGTGTCATAATCATTATTCTTGGTTGAAGACTGACTACACTTTTGGCCTTCTGTCATACTCTGCTGCTTTGCTTATCTCATGTAAAACCCTCCTGTCACAGCAGGGCTATATTGAGGAAGCACTAAAGACCACACTGGGATGTGTACCCCTCACTGCGGCGGCAGGCTAACTGGAGGGTGTCTCTCTCAAGCCACAATAAAAACAGTGCACAGAAGGACAAGGTAAGTAGAGGTGAGGAGGAGGTAACTGTGTCCAACGATCTAATGAAGTCTCAGCCCCTCAAGCTAGCTGGAGTGATTTGTTTCTGGAAGAAGAAATCTGCCACTGCTGCTGTGTCAGACAGAAATTCCGTCAGTATCTGGAGGGGATTCCAGCCTTGGATTTTTTTATCTCTGAGGTAGAGATTTGCCTTCCCTGTAATTTGGCCAATCTATGTTACTGTCTGCTATGTCAGTGCTAATATTGACCTTGAATCTAAGCTTATACCTCTTGAGGGAGTGTGGACAAGACTTAGTCCTGTTCTTCTATTGCAGATATGGTAACACGGAGCTGCTCTCAGGATTTTTGTTGACTTCCCACTTGTAGGCACAACCAAGGATTGCATTAATGGCAACAGCATGAAAGACCTTGAGGGGAGTGGGAGAATTACAAAGACTTTTTTCAACTAGATGTATTAATTTCAGTTTTATATTTTGGTTCATTCATAACTTATAACAAGCTCCTTTAACATTCCCTAGTTTTGAAATAAAACCAGAACCTAGTTACAAACTCTTTCATCAAGTATTTACCATTCACTTTTAGTAATTATTAGAACAGTAATTTTAAAGCTTTCTGTTTTCTGTTTCATTTAATATTCATTGGTTTTGTTGGGGTTTTTTTTAATCACTTCCCATGGAAGAAGTTTAAGTGCTTTTATGCTAATCATAAGCTGGACCAAAGGAGAAGAACCAGGTGAAAAGCAGAAATCAAAAACTGTTCTTAATTTCTTACAGTAAAATTAAAGAAACACGGGAAGGTAGACATTCTAATAAATAGCCTGTGGAAAATAACAAAATTGTATTGCAAACCTACATGATGACAAGGCTCTGATATCTTAATTTCTGGAAGCAAAATTGTGTACTTTAGTCTCTAGTGCACTACACAACATGTATGATTTCAAAATGTAGGTGTGTCTGTCCATAAGTGTGTGTGTATCAATTCTCTTACAACTCTTAATTGTTTCTAGCCAGGAATTCTTTAGAAGAAGTTCACTATTAGTGAAAATATATTGTGCTAATTCTCTCAGGTCAGGCAGCTGCCCCTTGGGAAGCATAGCAATGAGATTTAAAAAGCAGAAAAACAGTTGCTATATTAAAAGCCATTTAACTTATTTTCAGGGATTTCAAGTAGAAAAGCTGTGTCTGCACATAACCTATACCTGTAATGGTAAGTGAACAAACCTACAGTTATCTGAAGACTTTGGCAATGTCTTGAAACATGACTGCATAGCACCAGAGCACTTTCCTCTCAAGTCTCCACCAAGTCTTTCACTGCCAAATGAAATAGTGAAAAATTGTACAACTATGTTTTCATAATTCATGGATCTTATTTCCATATAAAGATAAAATATCTTGAAGTTTTCCATGTGATGATTGATATTATGGTCTATAATGCAGAACTTGGCATCTAAGTAAAAGGTGGTATCAAATTAAGACAAGGGTGTAAAACACGATAGAAAATAAAATGGATGGAGACTGGTACTCAACTCCTTCCTCAGAAGATAAACAAAACTGAATAGACCAAGCAGCATCTGAGAATAGGATAGTGGAAACTTTTCCAGGTGCTGCACCATCTGAAAGCCACTATCAATACTAAATGCTAACATGTCCTGGCAAGAATAACTCGCCGCTCTGTAGCCATACAAACATGAAATTTGGATAAATGAAAATATATAGAACTGTGCTAAGAAAGCCAAGGTAAATGTCTGCTCCCCAAAAACACTTCCAGGAAAAGGAGCAACAAGTCTGTCTAAAAAAAAGGACAAAGAAGAGGCAAAAAGCTGCATGGCAAGACACAAGAGGGAATATGTGAGTAATATAACCAGAAACAGAAACAGCTGCTGTGAAAACTGATAGTAAAACACTTTATCAACTCGACAAGATTCTAAGTGGTGACTTTACATTAGCTAAAGGACACAATAGCAAAAAAAATAGAAAGGCTACAAAGGACATATACCATGTCATCAATTTGTGTACTTGGCTTGCTAAGCTTACTCTTCATTTTCATATGAAGTCCTAGCTCCTTGTCTTCACTTCCAAAGTTCCAGCCTCCTCTTGTTTCGGACTTTTGATCTGTGGAGTAAATTATTTTATTCTCTGATATTTGTCCAGTCCATCTCTCCTGTCTACACATGACACAAGTGAAAAAAACCCCACCTTTGTCTCAGCCCCATCATTTGCTCGAATATGGAGGAATTCTGTACAACTGGTGCGAAAAAATTTGTTCTCTTCCTCCTTATTGCCCAGGATGGGATTAAACTCCATCAACTATAATCTTTACAAACACTAAACGACTTTTTTCTTAAACACCTTTGGTAATATCTTATTTACAACATATGTAATCAGGAAAATTCCTTATTTACTTTACTACTTTGTGCCACAGGTAGAGAATGTACTATTCATTTTTCTTTACACTTTTATGTCCTTGAAAATTTTTTATTATTAAGTGTTCTTGAAACAAATGAAAATATATTTTCAAACTTTCAACAAGTGTCATGCTTGTTAAGTTTCTCAATTTTTGTTGGTTTTCTCTATATTAGCTCAGGCCAATGCATATCTTTCTTGTAATGCAGGGCCCACAAGTGGACATGATAACCATGTTGAACATTTTGGTTTTGACTTCTACTTTTCTTGTTCTGGAGGGGTTTGTTTGTCTTTTTTATTTTCCCTCCCTCCCCCCATAGTCCACAGTGAAGTTTACCTGGTTCACAAGAGCATGGACTTGCTGATTCTTCTTCCAATCATAATCTAGTTCATAACATAACTAACCTAAGAATTTCATTTGTTTTCTAGTTACCTATCCCTTGCAAACCATTGTCTCTGAACTTAATTGTTTTTTTCAAGCATTTTCAAATTGTCTCAGTATGTATAGATTGCATTTTCATTCCATTCATTGTTGCATTCACTCACAGTTTCTTATCTGCAAAGGCAATAAGACTATCTTCTAATTCATAATTTAATTCTTCATTGAAAATAGTGAATTCAGTCAGGCCCAGTGCTGACCTTGTAGCATCTTATACATAAGCACTCTGGAATTAAATAACTTCTTACTCCTGATTTTTTATTGTTGATTTGGCTAGAGCTACATTATAGGCACCATATGGCTTATTAACAACAATAAACTAACATTAGATAGAGTTTTCTGACAATAGAGACTAAAATAAAAACTCAGAAAAACAAAGACAAAAATATTACCCAGCAGTCTGCTTAACAAGATGGAAGTATGAAAATAAAGGAGGAATCGAATAAAATTTCACAGTTCTGAATTCAAAAGTTATATTAGAAAAAAAGAGATCCAGATATATGAAGCAACCATATTCTCACACTCAGAATAACGCATATGCTGATAGGAATGTACAGAAGGAAACAAAACCGGAAAGTTGGAAAGCTGATACTAAGCAGTTTAAGTAAAATCTGTGTAAGAACATCAAGTCCTTTAACTTTCCTCCTCAAATACAAATTCCACCTTATTGTATATTTCTGAAAGCTACAAGTTTTCCAAATGTATGTGGATAGGTGTCTAAATGGCTGTGAAAATAGATACCCCCTAGAAAAGAGAATGAATAACAGCTGCTGAGATACGTCAAAGAGTTTTGCAATATTTCTCTTTGCTGTTATCCAGCATAAGAGACTGAAATATTTTGACTGTGTGTTTAAAATGAATGTATGGAATCTGTTATAACAGGTGTAACTTTGGCATCTGGAGGAAGAAGCATAACTGCCATTTTAAAGTCTTTATTGTAATTCAGTTTTGTGTGTCTTAATAGCATATAGATATGTTATCTATACACAGCTACAAAGACACACAGAGGAATTTTGTTGGGAGCAGAAGAAACTTCCAAAAGAACAAAAGAAGAAACAAGCCTGAATTCTTCCCTTCCCAGCCGGGTCTTGCCAAGGGGCTGCCTTTGATCCTCCCATGAGTTTGCAGCTCAAGAGAAAAATAAGCTCTTTTGTCTTCCAAGGAAAGAAGGTGAAATTCCTCACTATAAGCACATGCCATCAGAGAAAAATAGGACGTAGTACTAGGAGGCTAACAATTAAAGGGATGTTAAAACTGCTTGTCCTTCTCATCCCAATACATGCATGGAATTCTTTTAGTTCTGGTTCAGCCTCTGTGTTTTCAGCTCCTTGAAATATACCCTGCATATTGTCTTACAAGGTTGAACTGGACTAACTGTGCTATTCATATTCTGTTTTAGCACTATACTGAAACATCTGCTTCTGTGGTTTACCTCTGCTTTGCCTAATAAGATCTCTTAATCATAGTATTTTTCTTTTTAAACGTTTCTTATCAACAATAGGTTTTCACTCACTGGTCTCAGAACAATTTTGTCGCACATCTACAGCACCTGGTCAGATTACTCCAGGCAAGCTTTGCTCTTTGTGTCTGGATTGCATTGCAACAGGCTTCACCATCCAGCTGGAATTAAATTAACTATTGATGTAATAGCTGTATTAGGGCATTGCATGATTGGCAGCTCACTTCTACAGCACAGCATTTTGAAGAATTCAGCTTTGCTAAAATTATTTTCCTCTCTGTAAGAGTTTTCAGCATTATTTCTAATACCCCTTTTCTCAGTTAGAAGTCTCTGGGTCCTAAGACCCTGTATATTGAAGTTTGTTTTCATTTGCCATCTTGAAAGTAGGATTTGATTATATTGTCCATATAATTTATAAAATTTCCTGTGAACCAAGTGCACTTAATTTTACCTTTCCCATGGCTTCCTGATGTTGTATATTATAAATTGAAACTAGCAAGTGTTCTATTTTTTTTTCATCAGTTGCGTCTTTTGTCTGGAGTTTCTTATTTTAATTATGTGCTCTTTCTCTGAGCACTGCTTTGAGCATTTCTCTGCACATTTCAGCCATATTTGCTGTTTAAAGACATTTCTGTGGAGTTAGATCTGTTTCTTTACAATCCCTCTTGAAGGCTTCAATCACGTCCTGCAAATAAGCCTGTCTCTAGTTAGCAAGTGTGATTCCAGTGCTGTGTGTGGATGCCAGAGTTCTCAGCTGTGTAATGTTAGTTTAGGATGTAAAAACATGTTATCATATTCCAGTTTCACTCATTAGTAGGTCATAATCCTCAGGCATCTTTATCTGCTGTTCCAGTTTCAGGCAGTATTCTTAGTCACAGCATCTCACTCAGCTACACATTCTTTTCCCTTCCCAATGAGGTTTTCAAGGAATTATTTTCATTTTCCTTTATCTTTATTTTTTAATGGTCACCTTTCCACACAGGATCAGTTTTAACTTTGCACTGACAGGTTTTTATTTGGAAACATGGTAGTCATGGTTTATGTTTGTGCTGACCATTCTGATTTCAGTCATGCTTTGTATCCGACTTTGGCTGCCACAGACATAAAACAAACATCCGCATTTCCCAGACCTATCCTGTTTTTTCAGGTGAATTATGGTTCCTCTATGTACATTTGAAGATGGGAACCTCCTACCCAGATATTGGACATTCAGAAATGGTGCTCTTATGGATGTCTGGCAAAAGCTACAATCTGTGTACACTGTACTACTGCATGCCTGCACACAGTAAATTCAGTATTATTCAGGAATAAACAGAAGAACTGTGCTGTGTGTATTCTCTGGGTGCTTTCTGACACCTCCTGGAAGAAGAAAACATTCTTCTCCTTTCAAGAGCTGGTAAAATTATTTCTCATTTTCTCCTCAGTTATTCTGCATATAGAGCAAATCCTATGTAAAATGGAAGTGTTGGTACTGAATAACTCTATGATGAATACACACTTACTTATGTCTTACAGAAAAAGGTATCCTTTATTAAGACAAGTATTTACAACAAGTATTACCCTGAAATTGTAATCAAAATATTTTTTGTTTTTCAGGCTTCTCAAAGTTCTTCCTTGTGCAAACTGGGATTTCTCAAAATTTTGGTGTATGTTATTACTTGAAAGTAATTCTTTGTTCTTCTTGAATGTGTTTAAAACAGCTGTAAGTCAAACAGCTGTACTGTATAAGTCTTGATTTATTAAAATTCTTTTTAATCAGCCAGCTGCATTTGGATATATGTGTGCTATTGGTGGTTTTCAGTTATCTTAAATCTGAGAAGAATTAGAGCAAGATAAACTAAAAGGTAAAAACTTGCAGTTGGCTGAGATCTATAAAATAAATTACTTTCAAGGAAGTATCAATCAAGTATTTAAAAATCCCTGACTCCTTAGGCACATCATCTCATTAAGTTTATTTGTAGGATGATAGCTTTGAAGTGGCCCTAGTTATTTAAGGTATTCTGGTGCCGCTGGCTCTATTCTGCCAGGTCTGTCATTTCACAGCCCGCCTTGGAACACTAATACGAGATAATCAATGAAACAAAAGTTCTCTTAGGAACAAATGCCTAGACAAGAAAACAATCCATTGTTTTGGCTTGCTGTTACAAACTGTTGTGCCCTACAACACAGCAAATCTGTCCCCCACTGTGAGTTAGAGGCTTTGTTAAAATAAATTCCTCTATGATGTGAATGTTATTTCAAGCAGAACATACAGACATTTATGAAATTACAGACTTGAGGATAAGAAGCTCACTGGGAGGAAATACATGTCTCAGCTTAGCCTGATTTCAAGATAGCAGCTTGGACATTTAGGATTAGATTTGAAGAGGAACTGTGCTCCAAACCTGGGCCCTGCTTAAATGATTAGGTAGGAGGTAGGTATAAACCAGTTTTGTCTACGGTCAGTAGAATCAGTAGTTATATTTTTACTTAAAACATCTGCAATGAACACTGAGGTTCACTCTAAAGAAAACATAAATTTTCTCCAGACAGAATAATACTGAAAGATGAAAAAGAAGCAAAACAAAACAAAACAAAAAACCCACAAAAGAAACCCCAAAAAAACCCCAAACCATAATTTTCTAGGAACAGATGTTGTAAATTTTTGTTGTTTGTTTTATATTAAGGCATTCATGCAAATACTAACAAAATTATTAGCACTGAAAACTTCCCAGGCATTTGTTTTGACATCCATTTATTTGCTGCATGTGCTATGAAAGGATCTCATTACTTGATTTCAGATAATAATTTGGGCTCAGCCTATGGGTCACTTATCTTTAAGTACAGTTGTGCCAGCACTGAGAACTCTGAGAAAAATTTCAGGAAGAAAGAGAAAGATGGATTTGTTTTCTTCTTGATAGAGTTACATTTCATTGCAATGAGAGATTACAGTTATATAAAACCTTTCGTTTCTAAGAAACCTTTTGTGCTTGTAAAACTGCGTGCACGTATGAATCATTTCACAGAACTAGAACTATTTTCACCCAACACTGAAATGAAATCAACATGGCAGGTGCTTCAACAGTATGGCATAATAATTTTGGAAACGAAGAAGGAAGGAGAGTGCTAAAATAAAGCTTTACAAAGAAAGAATGTGATCAGCCATTCAAATTAGAACATAGAGATGCTTGACCTGTTTTTGGTTAAAGCTTTCCTTGTGAAGGAAGTCACATGAAAAGCCATCAAATAATTTTAGTGAAAAGCATTCAAGCTATATATTTTAAACCTTCCATCTAATCAGTCAAGCTGGTTCTTTTGGCACCTAAAACTAAAAGAAGTAACATATAGAGAGAGATAAAATTTATAAGCAGATAAAAACAAATGATTGTGAAGTACCCTGTCTGTTATTTGAAATGAGACAGTTGCCAACAGCATTTTAAGAAAAGATACATCTTGGGTTTTCTCATGGTCAAATACTATGGCATAAATTTTTGACAGCTTGATCAAAATAGATTGTACTTGGCATTTTCCATATTTGAAGCAAAAGAAATACCATAAACAAGCCTTTAAGTTTACACTGATTTTCATGATGTTATTCAGCAAAGATGCAGAATTTTCCTTTGAGCTGTCACAGTGACATTCCTGCTGCCAGAGTCTGATCTGCTGCACATGTGGACACCAATGGCAAGGCTCCTACTCTCTCTCTGGCTCCAGGACAGCATCCCCTCAGGAGCTCAGCCGTGTTTCACTTTCACTAGCTGTGTGTTTGCTAGTGAGTGAATAAACATGCATTGATCAGCCAATGGAGAATATCTCCTTTTCAAGCATTAGTTCTCATGATACACTTAAGACTGTAGCAAGTTTTTATTATACTGATTTCACAGAGAAACAACACCTGAGACATGAAAGTGAAGTTAGGCTGGAAAAAGAGCACTTGCCACTAAGCACAAAATCTAAGAATACTGTTGACTTACAATTCCCTGTTGTAGCTAGCAGGCAAATTTCTTATTAAAACTACTCAAACCTGAAGTAACTTGATTTAAAAATTTTCAGGACATTTCTATCCCAGTGAAAGCCGCTCAAATATTACTTTGTTAAATTCCATTAAAGCTTAATTATAGTGCACATCTTACATAGGTCAATTTAAATAATCTTTCTTTTAAAGAATGGTATGAATGTGCATAAGATAGCATGATCAATCATAAATATCTTACATGCTTAAAAGGCATACAAATAATTTATTAATTAATAGCTGGAAATACAACTTCTGCAAAGTAGGAAGTGAAGTAGGAATCTTGATATTATTTTGTTTGAAGAAAGATATTTGCAGTATTTTTGATTCTTTTCTGTAAGTCCTTAGTCTTCTGATAATGGCAGAAAAACAAGAAAAAAAGGTGCCATTACTGGAAATTTCTGTCTCACTTTTAAAAGCTACCTATCTGAAAATAGACCCGGAAGAGATTATGACACTGGTCTGGTAAACTGAAGATGCCAATTGTTAATATGTGTGATCAAGAGAGATGATACAATAGTAGTTTGTACTTTGCAATTAGATTAAGCATATTTGTATTTCAAACACAGATTCAGTTTTTGTTACTGAAGTGAGAACGAGAATTGCAGCAGCAGTTTGAACTGCAAATCTAATGGAAAACATTCACAGCTGACTACGCATGCAGCCAGTTATACAAGATAAGCTCCTTAGCAGTGAAGGTAATAATGAGGTTTGGATCTACACAGAAAAAAGATGAGGGTTTCAGGTTATGCTTGGACCAAGCTGCTTCTGCTATTGAAGAGACAGGGACAGCCTCTCATAATGTTGTAGCTGGATCTGCTAGCACTCAAGTATCATGATGAGAGTATCCATAATATCTGAGATAGTAGGGACTGATTTCTCAGTCTTAAATCTTTGTTGTCAACAAAAAGACTAATCCAATTAGCTGCAAAACTTCTGGAAAGCTATTAGGAATGCACTTGTAACTTTGAGGAGAGCGATGTTCTACAAAGAGCTACTCAGAAAAAGAGTCACAGATCACAGAATATTCTCAGTTGGAAGGAACCCACAAGGATCATCGAGTCCAACTCCTGAGTGAATGGCCCATACAGGGATCTACCCCACAACCTTGGTCTTATTAGGATGGTGCTCTAACCAACCTAGATAATCTCATTATATGTCAGTATTTTTTGATAAGACTCAAGTAAACAGTTTCCAAAGATGATTAAAGAATTTTAAAATCTGTTTTTTCTCTTGGAAATAGTTGGGGAATTTATGTCTTCAGTTTATTGTTATTCCATTCTGTAGTTTAGTGGTAACCCTCTTACTATTGTTAGAGTATTTGAATAAAATGCTCTTTCCTGATTATTTATTCAGGTAAATCAGTGCAGTCTATGACTCATGTTTTGACTCCATCTGACAAAAAATTGTGCTTTAAACTTACAGGTCATGATACTAGTCTGAGGCATAAAGTGGAATGAAAACAAAAGTAAATACTCTTCTCCCAGATTCTGAGATTGGTCTCTACTGCAGCACTTCATGTTTTCCAGCAAGACTCTTTAGAACTTCATCTCTAAGAATGAAGTGGAACTGGAGAAAGTCCAGCTGACCTATATCATGCAGCAGATATGTGCCTTTCTTGAAAAATGGAGAGTAAATGAATGTTTGTCCATAGCAGGTGTTAGAGCAGCCTCTTTGGGTTTATCTAAAGAATGTGTTTAAATACCAGTAAACTAAGTCTCCTGGGACATGATTTGTTAGTCACACACAGTCTTTTTCAGTGACACTCTCTGAAAAAGTCACCAAGAAACATTATTTTATAAATCCAAGTGTGTTAAACTTTCTGCTCACATTCAAGTGGCATAAGTAGAACTATGTGGTTTACATAATCCCATTAATTTGTAACGATTGAGCCACATTTTTGATTCATTTAAACTTTGTAAGCAACTCAAATGTCTATGACAGTCACAGAAAAACAATGGTTTGCTAGGTATAAGGCAGAGAGGTGCAGTGGAAGTTACTTCACAGTGTGACACCGGTGTACTTAAATTCTGACCATTGGTATTTCAGGTATGTGTCACTGAAGCCCTCATCAAATGTCACAAAACCATCCGTTATCAGACAGTTATATTTAAATCTGCAAATAAAATGAACAGGAAAAAATCATACATAAGAAGATACTGCATGATGATAAGTAATATTTAGTAGTATTTAACCTTGTACCTTTGTTTTCTTTTTAAGATCTGTGCAAAAATATAACTCAGAATTTCATATTTTTCTAAAGATTCAAATGTATATTAAAATCACACATAACAAAGAGGTCTCCTGCTAAGACTTGTCAAATCTGTCTGGAAGCAAATTCTCTGCTATCTATCCAGCCAGTACACAGTACTCTGGGCTAAGACATTACCCCTGATTATTATCCAAGCCCAAAAAAAGAAATGTTACATGAACAGTAGCAGCAGCTCCCAGAGAAATGGGAAGAGCAAGGCCTTCCAAAAAGCTTATGATTGGATTGCCTCTTTCCAGTGGTATTATAAAATATGGACAGGTATCATTCTGTGTGAAAACAAAGATGCTTCTTCCTTTCCAAGTGCCCTCACATCCAGACACTTAACTGTATTGTGTGATAAGAGAGACTGACAAATTCCCTGAAACCAAGACTGTCCCAATCACACGCTGAAGGAGATTTTCCTATTTCACAGTTTCACCACTTCTGAAGCAGAATGAATCAGTGATGACATAGAATAGCAAGCATCAAATTTAAGAAGGACTTAAGCAAAAAATCTTGACCAACAGAAACTTCGGGTCACTCTAAGCAATTAATCAACCTGACTCCTAAGGAAAATTCCGTTAAGTATTTGTTCAACTCTCTTCACAGCCCGTCTGTCTTCATGACCCATGTACATTCATGCACTTAAGTTTTCATTCATCAAGATGCTCACAGGAACAGTGATCCACTGCCACTGAAAGCAGTGGAAAAACTCTCACTGACTTCCATTGGATAAGGCCCAAACCCCACACAAGTTTTACACTGCATTCTCACACATCAAACGTTAAACACTTGCATATGGAAGCAGTTGCATTGAAATTAACTGTATTAAGTCAATATGGGATATTGCTCAAAACAAAGGACTACAGACATCTCAGAGATCTCTTAAAAAAGTCAGGGAACAGAAGGAGTATGATGCAATTTATAAGATGCAATCATAACACAGAAATATCAGAGTACAAAACACAGTTTTTGCACTCCCTGAAAACTTGTAATCATTTGTACAGTTAAAAGACTAAATAATAATAAAAAATAAATAATTACCTTTTCCAAAACCAAAAGTATGCCTCTGTTTTGATTCATGACAAGAAAGAAAAGAAAATGAACTTGTCAAATAAATTATATGCTGTGAATCACTTGCTCGGATCTGTTCATTAAACCAAGGCTTTTATAAAACACATTGTTCTATATGAAAAAATGCCTTTTCTGTTTCTTCCCAGCTGCATGAAGGTCTTCCATTCAAAATTTCACTTTATTCTTCTAATTAATTACACATGCCTTTGTAACTCTAACTTTAAAATGTTACTCAAAAAGAACATGCACTTGAATCAATATCAATCTCATTGTTTTATTTTCTCAAGGGAAAAGAGGGTGCTCAAAAGAAATTAATCTTATGTTGACACTAACTTGTTTCCCTATAGAATGTGCTTCTGGCATTTGGAAAGTCCATATTGCTCAGGCTGTCTATAATAAATTTGCAAAATAACTTCTGTTTTTTTATTTGACTGTTTTGTTTCAAGAAAGGTGGAGGGCAGAATCATGTTCTCATAGTCACAGGACTGATACTGTAAATTTGCTGTTCTTTGTCCCTGGCACACCATTCTTGGTTACCCAAATTGTTCTCGGCATTAAAAGGTAGGATGTGGTGGAGTTCTCTAAGTGATAAAGAATGGTAAAGACCAACGCTGATGTTTCTGCCTCATATTCTCCTTTCCATATTGCTGCCAAAACCAACAAGGTGTTTCAATGTGTTCCTGTTCAGATTTCCTCCTGTATAGACCTCTACATTGCTAATTCCCAAAATATGATGTTCATTATCATATTACTTTTGCAAAGACTATAAAATCAATAATGTGAAAATTGCATTTTTATTTTTCACTTTTCAGAAATAGTCCCTATCCATGAGACAGGACAAAAGAAAGAAAAATTGGTTTTACCCAGTATGTCCACATACTGAAGTATTGACAAATGGGCACCATATTTACTGCACCCTATTAAAATTATATAGCAAACCCATTAGAGTACTGCATTTCAAAGTAAATCTTACTAGCTTTACAAAGAAATCACAGAATCACTTATGCTGGAAAAGACCTCTGAGATCCTTGAGTCCAACCTATGACCAAACACTACCACTTCAACTAGGCCATTGCACTAAGTGCCACATTCAGTCTTCCCTTAAATACCCCCAGGGATAGTACACCACCACCTCCCTGAGCAGCTTGTTGTGATATCTACTCACCCCTTCTGTGAAGAACTTCTTCCTAATGGCCAACCTGAACCTTCCCTGGTACAGCTTGAGAACATTTCCTCTTGTCCTGTCACTGGTTGCCGGGGAGAAGAGGCCAACCCCCTCCCGGCTACAGCCTCCTTTCAGGCAGTTGTAGAGAGAGATAAGGTCCCCCCGAGCCTCTTTTTCTCCAGGTTAAACAACCCCAGCTCCCTCAGCCACTCCTCACAGGACACATGCTCCAGATCCTTCATTGCTGGTGAAATCTTAAGGCTTGGAAAGCTGAAACAATTTGTCCCGTTTAAACAGTAAAATCTTTGATCAGCAAGTTGACAGTCCAAGCCCAAGAGCAAAGTTCTACCTTTCAGCCAAGAATTCCAGAAGTAAGCATGCTGCTTCCAATCTTACTTTTTTTTTTCTTTCTTACTTCCATTATTAAATACTATTTTCTATAGGAAAAAAAAATTGTGGATAAGAACAGCAATGTATCTCAAAGCAAAGATTATTAAATGTCATAAAAATTCTATACATCGCAGTATGGGAGAATCTTTTTGAACTTTTGAACTCCATAGTCTTCAAAGCATTGCTCCCAAGAATCTATCAAAGCAATGTATACTATTGCTGTGGAGAGGATCTTATTTTTATGCAGTGTATTTGGTATCTTTTTGAAAGAAGAAAGTCAGTTTTGTCTCACAGAAATCTTTGAAGCTCATTCTAATGAGAAGTACTTCTATTATTTTACTGGTTTTATTCACTGCACTTTTTTAAATAGCTAAAACTATTCCAAGAAAGTGGTCGTAGCAGTTGGCTGCTTAGCACTTCATCTGTTCCTGCTGTTTATTCTTCCCTTGAAATCACACTCCTGTGTTAAAAGCACTGAACTTGTCCCTGCAGCCTTTGGTCCTTATGCAATAAAGCCACACACCATAGACACCAGATGCAATTAGACTGTAAATAAAACAAGCAGAGGGAACGCGAGAAGTGGAACCATCATCTCCTCAGGCTCAACAATACAAGTCTTAATAGCTTAGGTCAAAAACTAGTATGAACAGAAATATTTTCACTTGCTTCCATGATCTTATAGTTACATCTATACCAATATTATTAACAATGTTAAAACTGATATTATTAGCAACAACATCATCATAAAAATTCAGGTAAACTGCTAGTATATCTTGAAGAATCCTTCATTGCTTGTAACAGGTTTCACTAATCTTCTTTCCTTTTTTTTTTAGGAAATTTCTGTGTTCAACCCAGAGCCAGTGACACAACAACAGTCTGACACTGAGCCAAAGCCTTAATATTGGCTTCTCAACACCAGTGAGTTAGAAACTGTTACAGACAGCTTGTGGAAGAACAAGTGCAGCTCCACATATTTCCTTCTCTGTCAAATACTCCAGCACCAAGAAGTAAATTTATACAAATTTATACAATAACTTAGGATTTATAATTTTTATCGCTAACCCATTATAGAAATAAAGCAAGAACATTTAGTTTGTCTTAGACATATTCTGTGCTGTCAGGCAGGCTGACTTCTGTCCCTAACACACCAAAATACAGGTGTTTGACTTCAATAAGTCCATTTATTCTGCCCCTATTTATATGATCACTGGAAGACTCTGGAAACTCAGCTTTGTGCTCACTAGATTCTCATTTTGACACTACCACTTTTTCAGAATCATTGTTAATATTTGAACCACAGCCATGAAATATCTTTGCAAGAGTGTATCTCATATCAGTCTCACGGATCTCAGATTTTGGTGAAATAGATTTTATTTTCTCTGAACCATTCTAAATTACAAAAAACTCTCTGCATTTGCTGTTAATTGCATGGATTCATTGGTGGTTGTCAAATTGATTACAACTGAGCTCTCCATCTCACTATATAAATATGTTTTTCTCAGATGTGCAGAATCTTTTTCATGAAATTTATTTCATTAAGTTCTTTTTCAGCTTGTGGTTTTTTCCTTTCTTCAAACTCAAGTCATGCTAATGTGTTTTGTCTGATCAAGCAAATATGAACCCAAGAACTTTCTGTGCTGACATAGCTTGCTTGTATTTTCCTGTGAGATATCTGAAAGTCAAGAACAAAAAAATATAGGTTGAAGAAAGAGTATCTTTCATAAGAATTTTGAATATGAATGGGACATTTGATTTAAAACAGTGACTCAGTTAAACAAGGACATTGAGAATCCTGACCAAAACATCTCTCCTTAAAGATTGTTCAAAGTGTTCTGGTTTTCCATACTTAAATTTTTCTTGTGTCACTTTCTTTTCTAACTATAAAAGATAAAGATTTCATTTTCTTTATACTCTACTGGTAGCTGACTTTATTGTCACCATAGGCCAATGAAAATTTTTCTGAGTCTATCCTGTTCCCCTTCTAAAGCTAGCCTAAAATAGACACTATCTGGAGGATGATCTGTGAGACAGACCTTTTTCTTTCAGCTCTATTGTGTGTCTCTTGACTGCCTTTTCATCTGCAGATACGGCTTCCTCAAAGCCGTATCTGTGGTGTCTTATGGATACAATGGGAACATGACATGGGTAAAGCCAGCACTTGATTTAAATTACAGAAAAAATTCTGTACTTTCTTATGTCCTCGTATAGTTAGTTGCCACGCTTCCTTTGAACTAGATGTAGTGAACAAGACCGTCATGATCTAGTCTGCAATCACAGATTCAGTTCCCCAAAATGTCAAGGACATTCTTCAATCTTAGAAACACCAATTCTTTTCCACTCTTCGTGCAGCTTTTAATAAAACTTACTTTTTTTGTGTCCTTATGTTCAGTGCAGCGCTTTTCAAAGCTCAGTACTAAAACTTTTTAATTAACTTGTGATTGATTTAATGGGAACATTTACTCATAGTAGTACACATGGTTCAAAAATCAGAGATAACTTAGAGACATCTGCTCCATTCAGTATCTGAGATATATTCCATCTATAGCTGACAGAAAAAATCCTAATACAACACAGATCTAAGGACTCACAAGCAGCCTCAAAATTATTCAGATGACCACAGTGCTCATTTATACATACAATTATTTGGTCACATTTTACTTATATAATTTTAACTGCAATCTTAATGTATCTCTATATCTTGACTTTATTAATTACAAAATGTCAAGGATTACAGAACTGTTGTCTAAGCAATGTGTGCATCTCAGCAATCCATGCTATAAATGAACCTTCTGCATTGAACTCACTTTCCATGCTCCACACAGGTCTCTTATAAGAAATTCAAACTACTTCTAGCTTGAATCCAGAATATAAAAAAGATTTCCTTCATTCATGGGAACAGGACTGTGGCCAACGGTTCTGCTATTTTGAAAAAATGAAACCCTTCACCAGAAAGACGTGTTTTGGGTAAAGAGAAAGCAATGTTTCCTCCTGAATACATTGAAGACTACATATTGAATCTTCATTATTGTGTATAAAATAGGAACTAAGATATTTCACAGAAAGCATTGCATTCCAGATAAATGCAAGGCTGAGTTTTGGCTTTATAAAGACACCAGGACTGAATACCCTGCTCCTCCACCCCTAACCTCATACACTGTTAGGAATAAAATGGTTGAGAAATAATTTTTTCCTGAGGGATTAAATTCTAGCATTAATTTCTCCATTAGTATAAATTCAGATTCACAGGTATGTTCAGTGTTTGTTTTTAACATATTCAGAATACTTATCACTTTCAGCAAGATTTGAAAGATAATGAACTCAAAAGAATGGGAAAAAAGCTTTGGCTCTGCAGTGGGAAACAGTCACTGTTGTAAAGATGGAAAATGTTTGATGCAGACATAAGGGACAGTGAAGCTAAACCACCAGCTTTATACAATAGGAGGAAAAAAAATGTGATTTATATATTTGCATCACACTACCCACAGTTTGAGTTTAGGGAAACCTTCCACTGTTCATTTTGACAGCCCAAATGAAAAGGAAGTAGCATGTTATGCTGGGATGCCAGGCCAGTGACAACATTTGTATTTTTATAACAATCAAAAAGAAAAAAAATATTAAGTACTGAGCAATTGAAATTGTATGAAGAAATTAGAAGAAAGGCTGGTAGTAGAATTTTTTCACTATCTTGTGAGGTAAAGAATGAAGCTTGGTCCTAACCAATTAATACAGAGTTGAAGATGAGATATGTAATAAGAATTACAGGAAGGTACTACCTTAAATATATCTTTGGCCTTGCCAGATATGAAATTTAAATAATTTAGTGAGCATGTACTCCATTTGAGTGCATAATTACAATGATTATATATGCTGATAGGGTAATTGAATTTGCTAATGACAGTTAGCCATTTGCAAATACAATTATCTAATTAATGTATGCAATTCCAAATAAAAAATTGTATCCTTCACAGGTTTTAAAAATCGCTTTCTGTATTCTGGAAATTGGAAGTGGTGATAGGACTTTAGTTTGCTACACCACACTGATCAGCAGTTTTGTAATCCACAGTCTTTAATCAGACAAGCAAACTCTTCCACAACTGTATCTGGCTGTAAAGAACAAGAGTGTACACCATCTCTTCACCTTGTGAGCTAAAAGGAGAGAAAGCTGTTTCTGCAATTTTGTCAGTTAAGTGTTCCTTAGTGGAATATTAATCATACTCAAATAATGGAACAGAGGAGGTGACTGCTAGCTGCTCCTGTCATGCTTACAGTCATGATCTCTTAAAATTCTTCTAAATATCTGCTTGATTTTGACCAGGTTAAGCTCTGGAAATTCTTTGGTACAATGCAGTTCAGCAGACATTCTCTATTCACCACCATCACAGTACCTTGAGCAGCAGGCATGCACACCAGCCATCCTTCAAAATAGCTCATCAGTCCTTTCTGGCAGTCTTTTTTTTTTTCTTTCTATCTGAACATGTGATACCAGTCAAAAATCTGGACAATTCATTATTGCAAATAGTTCCAAGGAACACAGAATTAGCAGAACTATGCACACGTCAGATAATGACACTAGGTGAGATTGCTGAATTTCACTATAATATTTTCTATTACAAATAATATGAATCACTTAGTAAAATACAGAGATCCTAAAGTACTTTTCCAACGTAGTAAAAATCATAAAATAAAATAATATAGGTCAGAAGCTTTCACTGTGATCATGTGTGGCTTTCCACATCGTACTTTCCTGGAGATTTTAACTAGGCATTCTTATCAATTCCTGATGAAGTAGCAGAGGGAAAATTTATTTCTTTCCTATTATTCAGTAATTCAGTAGCACTCCAGCAAATACAGCTCAGACTCTGGACTTCCAGCTTTGTACTTAGTTCTAGAACACATTCTAATATGTTAGGATATCTGATAAAGAGAAGGAATTGCATAAAATATTTTTATACTAAGCTTTATTTTTAGGGATTTGTAGCTGTACACTAACTTCAGTGATGAATAAAAAAAGAATTTAAAACCCCCAAAGCAATTAAAAAAAACCCCAACAAATCCAATTCACACAAACAAAACCAAAAGGAAGAAGCAAGTGAAAACAAAAAGAATGAGCAGCTAGGAAGAACAGTGATAGGATCTTCACACATGATTATCCTCTAGTTGGAAAGATATTTGAACACTAGAAGAAGAAGACCAAAGCCTCCATTTTTGGAGATGCTCAAAACCCAACAAGACGTGATTCTGAGCAGTCTGCTGTAGCTGATCCTGCTTTGAGCAGGGAGTTGGACTAGATGATCTCCACAGGCCTCTTCCCATCTCAGCTACTCTGTGATTCTGCTACAAATGTCTGGGTACTGAAAGCCCTGTGCAACAGATTTGGTGGGTTTCAGAGTTATCAGGAAAAATTACCATCATTTCACTGTGAATACAGTGCAGATTAGTCATGTAACAAAATCTCCTAAAATTAATTAATATTTTCTCCCAAGCTTGCTATTCATGGTAAAAAGAGGCATAAAAGATCACCAAATTGCTCAGAATACTCCACTTTAGTAATAGGGATTTGGATTCCTGCCCTTTAATCTATGAAAACACAGAAGTCTACCTTATTTTTAGATCTCTTTCCATTGCTCCTCTGTCACTACATCCTGATATGCAGCATTCTCATCATTGTTGACTAAGGCTCTGTTGCCATTATTTAGTGAAAACATCAGCTTAGCACTAATCATGAATAACCAACACATACAAGCACTTATGATATAATCTACACCTAGATTCTTAGCTCAGTAGCCAGGTGGTTCAAAATGTCTTTAACTTCTGTAGATGTTAAGGGCAGGGAAAAAGGTCATACAGACACAGGATAGGAAGATTCTGTTTTACCTTTTTAGATTCTCTTTTTGTATCAGCCATGTTATTTTTATGTTTCTTATAGAACAGTAGTAATCTAAGAATATTAATATTTTTCTATTTCAAAAAGAAACTGGATAACTTAAGTTTGTAGTGTATGCAGAAGTCTTAAAGGTAATAGGAAGGCATTGATTTTGAGTCACAGTAGAAAAACACATAAGGAAATTTTATTATTAGGGTTGTTATTTCCCACTACTTGCAAATTTAGGATGAATTCTGCCAACAGTTGTCCTTCCCTCTGTTCTCAGAAAAGAAGCCAGGGAGGACTCAGTTCAGAAAACTGATGGATATTCTGCCATCACATACTTTGTCAAGGATGACAGCCTGCCCTCAGGTTTTGGTACTGTATCAGTTTATTCCCCTGAGGAAGTAACTTCACACTCACTTCTCACCTCTCTGGAGTGTGTGTTATCTCACTGTGATAAAATACTGGGCATCAAAAATACAAGGTCTTATGTTATCCTGATAATAATGTTATGTTTTAAATATGTAGTTGAAATCTCACTGGGTTCATTAGAAAGTAAGAAAGAACAAAAGAAGGGTTTTATACAAACAGCTCTGCCGATAGGGATTGAAAGTGACCTAAGTGTATTGCATCAGACCAGTACTTAGATTTGTGTTTAATTCAGAAACTTTTCTATAAACTGTTACTTAAATGATGCAGAGAATGAGTGAGAAGATGGATATCACATCTTCCTGGTGAACATCCTACTCATTACATGGTACTCCGCAGACCTTTAATCCCAAAGCACTCCTTTGAAACTATGATTTTCCATAGGCACTGTGAGATGACTCAGAGCATGCTACAGTTTTCCCCATTTTCATGAGGTGCTGCTGTTCATGTTGCAAAAAACTTATACTTTCTAATGTCATATCATGTAGATTAAGTTTACAGGCTGATTTAATGCTTTAAGTTCCTTTCAGTTCTTGCTCTATGAGAATATATTCTTAATGGGTAATTTTCTTCAAGTTTTATCTCCATAACACCACAATCAATCTCTTTTCACTAACAAAACAACTTCAGGGTTGGTTGTGGGTTTTTTTGTCAGTTAAAAACTATAGTTCATAATCAAGAATCATGACCTGGTTTTGTTGATAAACTGAAGTTATGTAACACATACTACATATAACAGGCAAAATTGAGATACCTTGATTCCTAATGGGTTCTATATTTCTTGGAAAATGCCTCAAACCCAACTAATTCAATAAATGGGGACTAAAAAAATGTTTTCTATACAGCAAGGCATCAGTTGGTTTTGCCAATGGCTACCTGCAGTATCCCAGTTCTCATAAATAGCAAACATCTCAAATCTTAGAGGACACGGCAGCAGTCCAGGTGCAAGTTTCTTTGCCAAATCACTGTTCAAATTGACAAACTACTTTAGGAGAGGATAGTAATTATCTTTAGAAACACTGTAATATGGGAGAAGCTTGATTTAATTTAATCACTAGCACTGTAATTTAAGTCATGATGCATGCTTTAATTATTCAAAGCAAAATGTTCTTCTCAGAGAATTTTCATTAGGGATCCAGTCTCTGGGAAAGCCTAGTCATGTATGGATTTTCTTGACACAATAACTGTAAATATCAGGTAGAATATGAATGGAAAATTTTAACTAATTCTGTTTAGCTAATGATTAAACCCTACTGTTTTAGAATTGTATGACTGATAGAATAATCATATCAATTATTTACAGTGAACTATACATTAAATTTATGAATTCATATAATTATATCATTACAGTTTTTACAACTACTTATGGCTCGATTCCTAATATTACTCTATTATTCCTTCCCATCCCAGTTACAGAATTTCATTTTCATATAGGACTCTTGCTTCTGATACAGGACCAATAAGTTAATTACTTACCCTTTGGACCTGAAGATAGTCACACTGCATAAATTGTTCATGTCAAGAAAGTAGAACCCTTGTAAGAATATTACTAAAAGCATGATTTCTGTAGTCGTTCCTAAAACTTGCCAAGATAAGTAGACTAACAACAGCACTAGATTAGTGATCATTACAGTGCTTCACATTTACATAACTCTTCTAAATATTTCATAATATATACATGACTAAATTAAACCTCAAATGCTTCCAAGAGACAAAGGAATAAATTATACTTACCTTGGAACTCTGTGTTCTAAGACAGAGAAATGTTAAATCACTGAATAAAGCTGATGTTTAAAGTGGTGGGGGTGGGATTGCCAGCCATACACTTGAGCCTTGATCAAACTAGTAGCACTGCTAGAACAAAACTGAAAAGATACAAATTAACTGCCAGAGATTCTGGTAGGTTTTGTGTAACATCTATTAGTGGAACTGTCTTTAATTTGGGGTCATCCTGCTCCTGGTAAACTCTTCCATCCTAACCCACCACTTCCCCAATATAAAATATTGGTAAAATAACCAGTCCTGAAGAAGATTCCTTGCTTCAAATCCAGTCAGTTGTGATTATTATAGAATCACTTTGTTCTTTTGATTTTTCTTTGCTGTTGCTCTTTAGCGAGTAACTAGAGTGGTTTTCATATTACAAAATGTATTGCCATCACTGTAAATAAGGACCCTAAGTCCTGCTCTGTTATATGAACATAGTCTCAAATTCTGGTAAAATAAATCAACTCAGAACATAATCTAAGCTGTTGATCTGTGTGTACATCTGCAGCTTACAATGCATGTATAGCTGTTTCTTACTGTAACAGGCCAGTTTCATGTACTTTTAGAAGAAATTAGTCCTCTTTACAGGCTCTTCCTCATCTGTTCAAAGAAGCTATCTTATTTACGACTAAATTTTACTCCTTTCTCAGCCCCTCCAGATCCAAAAGGATACAAAAAATTGGGATGGAGCATTTTAGCACCAAAAGATTTTTCCTCATGCAGTGATCCTATATATTTAGTTACAAATAAAACCAGTGGAAGCCTCAGCTGTTCAGAATGTCTGGTCTTTAACAAGGTCTAATACATGCCTAACCATTAAAGAGATCCTGAAGAGTTTAGGATAGTGATCAGTGCATGCAAAGTGTCTTTGGTGCTCACTGTTTGATCTCTCTGCAGTCATTGAACATGATATTTCTTTCTCAAGGCAATGAGTAAAGACAGTATTTAAAAGTCATTACAAAATGCTGTCCTTTTGACGGCTCCCCTTTGGATTTCACAATCAAAACTAGAAGCTATACATATCCCATATAGGCTGATTATACTGAGGGAAATCATGCTTACTCTAAGCAGTCATTGCAAATACACTAAATCTGAATCACAGGCAAATTTATGTCCTTGTATGTCTTTAAGCCCCAGTGGAGTGACACCGGCTTTTATATCTGAGACATAAGGATTAAACTTTTAGCTACTGGCTGAATAGGAAAGGATTCAACATCTCTGCCTTTAAGCTGGGGGCTTGAAGGGTTAGCTCAGGTGGCCAGGCTTACTATCATATTCAGTACTATCTTCCATCTTTCAAAACCTCCTGTGGTTCACATGTGTGAAGCATTCTGGTACACAGTGTTGCCAGAAAAAGGGTTCTGCATTCACAGAGGGATCAGAAATGATCTCTGTTTCTATAAAATGTGACTGTCTGGAGATGAAAGGCATTTCCTAAGCATCCTCTTCAACTCTATTTCTGAGTGCTGGATAAAGAGGGGACATTTTGATATTCCTCCTAGCACTTTCGTGCAATCAAGTCCTCCTTCAATGCTTATTCTATAGTTACCTTCTAACAACTGGAGATGCATAATCAGACCTCATAAATGAGGCATGCCACTACATCATCTATAATGAAATGTGCTCTTTCTTATAGCAAAGCATCTGGCTTCTGTATTTTAGTATCAATCCAGCCTCTGCATATTTAGCCCTTGATGAGGAACATTTCTGTTAAACTGCATTTGTTTTAATTCTGTGGCAAATGATTACTAAAATGAACTCAATACATCTACATCATTTCAATAGATGACTACAAAAGGCATAGAGTGTGATGTTAGCTAGAGGAAGCGCCATCTACTATGGGAAACTGCTGTGTAAAATTTATTTAGTGTATGCATAATGATCACATCAGCCAGGATATTACAAAACTGAAATCAATTACTAATTATGATACACAAGATTCAAAAATTAAAAGCAATTTGAACTGCACAGAGGAGGATAAAACAAGCTCATAAACAACCAGCTTTCCTAAAAATATTCTAATTTGAATGATGGAGTGGATTTGATTGTCCCCTCCTCCAAATATTTCACTTTTGAATTATGAAGGACATTAAAAGTCATAAAATAATGAGTGGGAGTAGAGAGGCCAGGATACAAAGAATGGATTAAAATTCCTGAAGACAATTAGCCAAATGTTTTGCTTTAAAGCTGTCATCTAGAAACTTGAATCGTTGCTAAAAGCATAGTTCCTTTTTTTTTCAACTTCTCTCTCCAGATAGGCAGAAGAAGTTATGTGTAATCAGACACTCAAATGGTCTATTTTTGTGTTCTGTCACAAGCACAAGATTAGCTTTTAACATTTTATAAAACCAAATCTCACTTTGAGTTCATGTCACACTAGTCGAGGTTGATATCATCAGCTCTGGTTATTGCAGTCTAAGAATTTGTGACACAAGGAATCTGTAAACGGTTTGGGAACAGGCTTAGAAAGAAATATACAGTCACCTCAGATGAACCCATCCTTAAGTCCATACTAACTGCATAATGTTGATAACATGAGCACTTTCATGTTATGGGTTCGGTCACCTCCAAGGAATAACAGGTGGAAAAAAATCAGGTCTGTGTTACCTGCGGTGCAAGTGATCAGCAAATGACACGCTGTGAAAATGAAATTAGAGCTCAGTGCCTTGCCAAAACACATGATTGGGAAGTTCATCACAGTAAAACTGTGCCATATTTAAGGTAAAGTTGGGCAGCCTGTGGGCCAGCCGAACTCCAGAACTGAGTTGACATCTCCAGTTGAACAAAAGCACTACATGTCTTCAGGAAGCATTATGTAGAGCCATCTCACAGAAAAATTAATTAAGAACCAACAGAGACAGATTTACACTGTGTTACCTTTTAGCATTTCTGCTCCTTACCTTAGAAACATGTTGCTCAAATACATAAACTTTTGATAGACAAGTACTGTAATGTTTCAGATGACTGAGGTGACAAGCACATGTAATTTTACCATCTTCTCCACCAAAAAGAATGTGATCTTCATTCCTGTCTCCTTGTCTCTCAAGTACTGAATATATATTATATTTATGGTTTTCTTTTCTCAGTTTTCTTTTTTCTTAATTTTTCAGCTCAAGATCTTATTCTCACTGTTTCTATCTGGTCAGAATATTTCTAAATTATTCTCTAATATTGCATCTTTTGTATTCACCTCCCCTAAATTTTCCTTGTGTTTATGAAATGAGTTTTCTGTGCTTATATGAAGAAGTTCTTCACCCCAAGTATGGTGAAGCAATACTGAAGAAGAAGATTAAAAATCTGAATTTATAGATAAATTACTCTGTAGGTCAACAATTTTAGAATCCATCATGACCTGCCAGTCATATGTTCTTTGTGCATGCAATGTGTAAAAAATATAGAGCTAAAAAGTTTTTCACATAAGACTAAAAGGATCATAAGCTGATTTTGTGCATAGTTACAATCAGTTTAAACCATTCTGCTAGCAGAAAAAACAATTCAAAACATGCCCAGTGAAATTTAAAATGTTCATCTCTTTACCCATGCTGTATATTAAAACCTTTGGAACTCCTGCGTCTTAGCTCACAGAATACTAGTGTTGGTCTAGATGTCAGTACCTTCATAACCAGCCTGAACTAAATCAGCAGAGCGTGTATGGCTGTGCTCTAAGCGCATGCAGGAGAGCAAAGCATTTACCGCCTCTAATTTGCAGGCAAAGCAGAGGCTATTAAAGGCGGTGCAAGGTCATAACAAATCTAAGCTCAATGGAATGTTAGATTTTAATTTAAATAAATAAATAAATAATGTTGTTTATTTTCCCTGTGAATTTTATTTTTAGTATGATGACATCTGGTTGGTTTCAAGCTACTTAGACTTAATATCCAAGCCCTGACTGCTGCATACAATTTTAAGATATAACAGAAAGTAAAAGATAAAATGAGGACCTCTGTAAAGCATCTTTCACAAGGAAGGTGCTACTCTGTCAGAATCTTATAGTTGTAATGCACTTTTAAAGACCTTTTAAATTAAACAAATTCAAGTATTTTAAACTCAAATTATCTACATTTTTAATTTCCCTCTACATGGGTTGTTTTCAGTGTATAAAACTATCTGAAATACTTCAATCTGAAAACACAAGACCATTTTAAAAAGGTTTAATTATGTAACAAATTGGAATGATATTTCCGCATCCTATCCATTTTTTCTCATATATAAACTCAATTTTACATATATATTCTGAATGTATAAGGTTGAAAACGAGTCAGACATTTTACCTAACATACAGGCTTACTTGTAAAGGACAGTCAAAAAAAAATCTATGTAGAATAAACTGTTATTGCCAGTATTTCTATTGCCCGAAGAAAATAAAAACATTGTGTTATGCTGGATCTATCCAGTTTATATCAGTGGAACCTGGCTGTCAATATCTCCTGACAATTTGGCAACAATGTAAAAATGGTCATACAGAAAGTTTCAAATTCTTGCTGAAAATCCTCAAGTAGACTTGTGCATTCTTTCAGTGAGTTGCCATGGGATATACACTCTGAAAGTTCTCTTGCATTAGGAATTATTTATCCATATTCAGGGAAGGCATACAAAACCAGGGGTATCCCCTTGTTTTCTGACCTTGAACTTGCCTCTGTCATCTCTCTTTGTCCAGCTGATATGAAAACATCTGTCTTAAAATCGATACCTTATCCCCTTCTACTTCACTATTAACTCATAAACAAAAATAAACAGCTGAGATATTGATTTTGCATCTTTTTCCTCATCTTAACTGAAACCTTATAACTGAAACACATAAAGCTGGGTAACTGAAACACATAAAATCTGAATATTTCTGTTCAATTATTGAAGAAAATAAAATGTAGGGATCTTTAGTTTACAAGAATGCTCGCATTTAAGTTCCAGTGCTGCCCAAAGCAAGTATCCTTTAATTTTATCCCCTGATACAGAACACTTCAGAAGGAATAACAGGTATGTGTGAAAATGTTAGAATAACAGAGAACAAATAAATTATGAAAAGAGAGGAACTGTATAGACAGTATAATAATAGATTTCCTTTTTCTCTCAGATATAAAACAGCTTCTAGAAATAATACTGAAATAAGCATTTTTCTGATAGCAGTAACAGCAGAAAAGCATCCTCTCCTGACCTGTATGTCACATACAGAGAGTATTCTGGTTACTATTTTATCAAGAACATTTGACCACAATTCTTAATACCCTCAAGTAAGATGATTTCTCATTCACACTCCCATTGACATTCCATGTTATATGCATTTGCTCCAGACCTCTAAAACTGTCTTCAGTATTTGAGCTTCATTCACTTTGATATTCAAGCAAAACAAACATACCAAGAATTAATATTTTCATAGAATCTGGTTTAATGTTAATAAAATAGTGCCATAACACCAGCATATGTAACTAAATTTTTTTGTCCTTCTGTGGTTCTCATCATGCTTCTTTTCCTTAATAATTTAAATGAGTTGAGGTATACGTCTGCTATGGTAAGCCTCTCCTAGGGCCAGTGTTTTGACAGCAGGTAGACTAGAGCTCAGATCCTTATTCACTTTCTCCTGTTTCTCCAGGTGCTATTCTTACACTATTTTAGATTCATATAACAGATTCTAGTACTAAAGGATATAAAAAATGGGGTTTCTGCATGATGACTGTTAGAACCTCTAACCAGAGAAACAAAGAGGCATGGAGATCTAATGGAGTGTCTTGTCCAATAATAAAGTGCCCTTTTGTCCACACAAAAATGCATAGCATAAGTGCAGCTGAAGATTTGGCTATATCTTAAGTTTGCCAGCACAGGAAAAATAAAACCAAAAAAACGCCACTCAATATTTTTCTTTCCCTTTTTTTTTTTTTTTTGCTACCAAGTAGGATTTTAGTTGAATTGAAATACAATGCAGATTAGGTTTGCAGTGCTGAAGGTTACACAGACAATAGAGACTCTCAGGGTCCAATAAAGATGCACAAGATAGACCTCCAAGTGCTCAGGGCAAAGTCATAATTTGATATTAGTTCCATTGTTCATACTACTTCTAAAATGAAAATTCAAAATAGCTGTAAATTAATTTCTTGAGAGTGAAAGGAAAAATATTTCATAAGGATGAAAGAAGACTAGAAAACAAATGGTAAAGAAACTGACATCTTCTGCAGACCTTTACTGAACGCTTCGTGGATGTCAAGGCAAAAATACGATGTTTCCCAATCAGTATCTTTGGTCATATAGTGTGCAGCTTCCTTCTTCTTTTTCCTTATTTTTCTTCCATTTGTCTGCAAAAAGCAGTAATTCACTGATTTAAATGTGAGAGAATTCCAGATCTCCCTCAAACTTGATTAAATGTAATAAATGGTTCACCTCAGTGCATTTGCTTAATGCACTTTTACACAGTCAATCATTTTCACTTACAATGCAACATTATAAGATTAAATTTAGCAAGGAAAATATGCTCTGCCTGCTCTTTGGATAAAGTCTTTGATATGTTTTATACCATGTATCCACCATGTTATAATTTACTGAGAATAGAGTAAGAAACAAAGCAAGAAAAACCTCGGTAATTTTTTCTGATAACTTTAGCTCTTGAATGAATTGTGTGTACACTGCATCCTATCATGTAGGAATGCCAGCACTATTTCCAATAAATCCATAAAACTACACCTAGATTTCTAATCTGATGACTCAGAAAACTGACAAACATGGAGACTTTAGGTCACCTGGCTCAAATTTCACTTTGGCTGGTGATGAGTCAAAGTCATCGCTGCCCAGAGTTAGTTTGCCAGCCCATTGGTGAACGGTGATGTTCTTTGTTCAGTCACAGGTGGATGTGGTGCTCGTGGCATTCCAGTAGCCATTTATTTCATATAAAGTGGGAAATAAAAACCTCCACTGTGAAAGCTAACTTGCAAGCATGTGGTTGAGTTAGTGTTTACACCTCAGCTGATTTCTGTAGGCCACTACAAAGTTATACCAATAATGAATAAGATTTTTCTTACTTTAGAATAAAAACCAGACTAGGAAAAGCCATATCCAGGTTTATCTTTCCAGTATTTCTCCCTCCTTTTAAATGTCTTAAGCATATACCTTTTTAAAAAATTGATTCAACCAGTAATACTAAATAGTGTCTATAAGTGGATTATAAAAATATCATTCATGTTCTATGCATATTATAATGTCACATTTTGAAAAAAAAAATAAATATGAGTACCTACATGTTCTCATGCCATGCTTGAATTTCAGTAAGCAAATGTACAGTTGAATGTCATTAACATCAAGGAGTTGCATGGCCACAAAATGTATGCAATTATTTGGCAATTCATTAGCAAAAACTAATGCAGATGGGATTAATTCACCAAGTGTAATCATTGTGTACAGGTGCAGGCTTTGCAAATTTGACCTGCAGTCAGGGACACATCAGGTTTGATGAGCTGTAAGTCTAGGGGAAAGGGAGACTGCTCTTTCAAATAGCCCAAGGGCATATACTAAACCATGAGATTAAAAATGTTGACACAAAATTATCAAATTAATCAGCAAAGTCTTCTAAATATATGTGAGACAAACACCCATTGATGGAATATTCCTGGCTCTGCCTTTAAGTAAATAAAAAATGTTAATCCAATTGTGTACTAGCTATGTTTAAAGGAGGCTAATGAAAAGACAAAGCAAGACAGAAGTTTGACCCATTGGGACAAACCATGTTCCAGTGTGTCATTGTGTGCCATTTGTTAATCTGAGCTGTGTGTCCAGACCCGTTTGCCTACAAGGGTGAATGCAATAAAACTTAAAGTGGTATTGTAATGAAATTATGCATCTATAAGGAATTTTGACAGAAATTCCATGAAAGTTCACCAAGAAACAGTAAGAATAGCAAATCGAAAATTTAGTCAATTTTTATGGTAAAAAGCTATTAGCAATTTTTAATGGAAAATACAATATACACTTTTTACGTCCCAAAAAAAATTTCTAAAGACTAATAAAAACTGTAGAGGAAGTAATTTGTAGATAGAAACTTCTATTTGCAAAATGAGTTGAAAAATGAAGAATTGATCATCCAGCATTGTTATTAAGTAATTCATATTTTCTCTTTTTGTAATGTTTTTGTAACATGGGAGAATTAATGCAACATGTTCCAATTCATTAAAGATCAGAAAATAATTCTGAAAACAAATACATCAGCTTTATAAATGACAGTTTGACTAACTTGCACCTGGGGATAATTTTTTTTTTTTGGTAAAAAAAACTTGAAAATATATTTTTATCTTGTTCCTGTCACTCTTTCAAGAGTTTTGTAATCTAAGTAGTTATTAATGTCTCTCATTAATCTTGGATGAATTAGGGAGCCAGGATCTTTGAGGCTCAAGTCAATTATGTATAAATAGAGTCCATTATTTACAGCACCATTATGTCCCCAGCTCATTTATTACATAAATCTTTTCCTATCATCTGGAATTTATCCATCCTTATTAACTAACATTTCTGGGTAAATTAGAAAATTGTGACTGAGGTAAATCACATCCCACTAAGCAGAACTAGATATGAGTCTAGTTTAGTTCATTTCTCATGTTTTTGACTAGTTTTGACTCTTTTTGACAGGAGATGATCTTCAAAAGCACTAGAGGCAAAATTTCTGTATATGCATGGCAAAAGTAGTTTCAAACATGTGCTTTCCTCTTGCAAAAGAAGAGGTTGTGTCCTTAAGAGCCTTATTAGCCTATTATGTGATGTCATTGTGAATCTTAACAACAAAATTTTAAAGCAGAAGAGCCAGCCTAAAATCCTTTTTGATAGTTTGGATAGTTACTCTGTTACTTTTTGCCCCTGCTTGAGTTGTGAAAAAACAGGACATTGGTCAAAACAATATAATAAACATCACAAAAGCTGCTTAGCAAATTGCTCTTATTTTAATTAATCAGCATAATAAAGACAAGAATACTGAGCAATTATCTTAATCAGTCCCTTACTTTCTTTCATTTTCTCTTTTAGCAAAATTTTATGTTCCAATTTCTTAAAGTTTTAGTTTCATCTCCCAACAGCTGCAACTACAGTTATCTGGTTTCATAATTGTAAGAAGTTACAGTATGGAAATATGGAAGAGAGGTGAGAAGCAGAGATATGTACCTTTCAGACACTGATCATATTGGGTGGGGTGGGGAGCAACAAAGATCAAATTCTTTCCTTTAGTAATTCTTAACCTTAAAATGGATTTATCTAGCATGAGAAACACCTATATCAGGTCTAAGTGGGAAATGTGTTCTGCATAGATCATCATGCTCCTCAGAGGGTTTGACAAATTTCACATATACTTCAGCATAGAGTATTAACTGATGAAAATGAAATATTATGGTAAGTGATAAAATACTATTACTTGTCTTTACACTGTGTCTGCTCTTAGCTTTCTGTATTTTTTTAACCCTTTTATGTTCACTGAGTAGTCTTTTTATCCATCACCAGTCAGAGCCTTCCCTAGCTACATGTTCTTGCCACAACCAATTAGATGAAGTCTCATTGCCTTCTCTTCTGTCTTCACTTCTGTGTCACAGGCTGCAAATCAAAATGGAGGAGGTCTGCATTGGTCTGGCTTCAAGCAGAGCTTGAGAGATAGACAATGAGTGAGAAATCATTACAAATACAAAGTAATGATACACTTCTAGTGTCAGATCATCCCAGCAATTCAAAACCCTTTCTCAGTTCTTGATCTAATCAGCCCCTAGAGTATTTAACATTTATGAAATATGTTCTATCTTAAGAATTTAATCTATCTTCTTCTGAAAGGTTCTTGATCTTTGTAAATGTTGTATATTTATGGTTTTACTGGTACAGTGCCAGCATTGTCTATCATTTATGAAAAACACCACTCAAGGATTCATTCATTGCCACTTTTGATGGGCAGCTCCTTGCGTGTAATGCCAGTCTTTGCTCTTTAAATAGAAAGAGTTAATTTTAGGGAACAAGAGGAATTATATTACAGGATCTGAAGGCTGTATTTAATTTATAGTGAATTGTTCATGCAGAGAAATGGATTTTACAATGAAATGAGAGATTCCAAACCTTTCAGCTGTTTAATAAACCATATAAATAGAAGAGATGGGTTGAGATTGAACATCTCAGCCCACCTGCCTACTTGCACATATGGCTGAAATACTCTTGGGTAATAGAGAATAAAATAACTTCTTTCCTATTCCTATAAATTGGGACACTCATGAACAGGAGTGATAAGCCAATGAACCAGGCAAATGAGCTCTGCTGGTGGTGGGATATTTCAGGGGACACCTCTTTGGCCAACTTCACAGTTCAAATTAAAAAAAAAAATGAGAGATGGACCACAAGGCTTAAAATTTAGTATTTATGGATTTTTTTTCATTCTTCTGACTATAATTTTGCATGGTTCTCTTCCAGTATTTATTCTATATTTTGTCTTCCACAAAAATGAAACAGGAATTTTCTTTTGTTTTCCGACATTTTTCTGTCTTTCCCAGGATTTTTTACTCTAAACCTTTTCAAGCTACCTCAAATTTTCAGCAATATAATAGTTTTTAGAACTATCTTAGGTGACCACCTGCTGTGAACGCTAAATATTAAAATTGCTATTTATGAAAATATTATCAGTCAGTGTGTGAATAAACACATACAGGTAACCAGGAGCAACCATCAAACCACAGCTGAAATGCAAAGAGTGGGTTTATTTCATTACCTCACTAACAACATCAGGTGGCAGAGACCCACAGGGACACAGGTTCCGTTTGGCTCAGTTCATCCTAGCAAGGGAGGGGGATTTGGGGGCTCACTGCCAGCCTCAGGGTAACAAAAGGCTTTGGGCATGTCTCTGACAGTGTATTACCTCTCCACAGGAATTCTGCTTCTCAAAAGAGGCAGAGGATGAACAACACAAGGCATAAAAAATGGAGCTTTCCCATACCAAGAGTTTTAGTATTCCCAAAGGTCACTTTGAGCAAAACTATTCCCTCTTCCTTGCCAAGTCTTCTGGTTTTAACCCTTTCTTCCCAACAGTAGTATTCACATTGGTTTTTTGTTAGCAGTATCATAAAATCATAGAATCATCAAATGGTTTGGGTTGGAAGGGACTTTAAAGATCATCTGGTGATTCAATAGCATTGTCCTGTCAGAGAACTACACAAAATACTCACATTAACTATAATAATGACTTTATTCTCCACTGAAACCACTGGAGATTAGCAAATACATGATAAAATGCTGTATCATGACAGATAATTTTTCATGTTTGTCACTACTCGCATGAGAAAGAAGCATCTCATCCTGACTTGCTTTGAATGCCCAGACAACGAGAAGTATACTGAGAATGTACTTTCCTGAAAAAATGCTTTCTTTTGAGGTTGTTATTTCACCATTTGTGCTTTGGCATTAGAAAGAGTGTTTTTCAGTATGATGGTTTGTTGTGGTTTTTCTCTGGTTGTTTCATTGGGTTTCTTTTTCTTCTAATCTTCTGTTACAGGGCAATAATTTTAATCTTTGATATGTGACATTTCAAAAGATGTAGTTCTTAAAAGATGTAGCTGTTCTTTGTGCTAAATTCTGTAAAAGATTTGGGCACCAATTCATTTATACCAAAGAGAAAAAAACCTAACAAAAGCACGGTCTTGTTTAAAAGGTGAAGAAATTCCCATTAAAAACTACTTTTTTTTTTTTTTTTTTTTTTTTTTTTAAACTAGCAACCAGTGTAGTGAATGCTTATGTTGTCTAGCTGTATATCTTCCCTGTTCTTCTCTCCACAGGAACAGTGGAAGTGGAAATAAAATTCACAGAATAAAAAAGACTTTCAGAAAATCTAAGTGACGACTATCCAAGTTCCCAATAAAAGTGAAGTGTAAACCCTTCAAGAGACACAGAAGATATTTTCAAAAAGAAGAGAGAAAAGTTTAAAAATTAAATATTCTTAATACAGTGGTAATTTCTTTTGGACTATTTCTGAGGCAGGAGTATGAAATCGGATTATGTTGTAGTAGAATAAGTTACCTGAACTGTGTTTTCTGAAGGATGACTTGATGATCTTTATTTTGAATACCTGTACTATTACCAAAGCCCAACTACTTGAGTAAAGTATCTACATAAGCCACTGCCTTGGTGGAACTACTTACATGTAAACAAAACATTGAATGGAAATATTTAAAACACTTTTTAAAGTTCACAGCTATCTAACTAAGAATTAATGGTAATCTCTGAATTACTGAAATACATTTCAGATAGAATTTTGTCATGGTCCACCATCACAGCTTAGATTTGATATTATTTTCCACCTTAGCGGGAGAAGAGCCACAGCTGCCTCCTTTTCACTATGTGCCATTCTGCCATGAAAATGAGGAAGAGTCCAGTTCAGGCTAGAATGCCACTGAATCAGTTTTATATTAATTTTCAAAACCTCACATGATATTTTTGTAGTGTAACATTTAAGCCTAGTTCACAGAAAATGCCCAGCACAGTCAAGATGGTGCAATGTGGGAGCAACCTTCCAGTAAGCAATAATCAGACAAAAAGCTATTATCAGCAAATAGTGAAGATATGTACAGACTAGCTAAAGAAAAGCTAAGGTCTTGAATATGAGTAGAGCTTCTCACAGGTAAACCAGGGTCAAAGTGTTGGAAAAAATTTTGCCTAGAATGAAATGAATGTAATGTCTTACATAAGTCTGTGTCTTAGAACAGTTCGCCATTCTTCAGGATTACATATGTAATTTTTAGATGTTCATAATCAACTGAATGAGGACTGTCCCTTTCATCAGGCTCCAGACTTCCAAAACCAAAGATGTTTTTAAAGATGTTCCAAATTTATTTGATAAGAACTTCCACCACACAGTGCAAAAACATTCTTTCCATTCAAAGCTTTGAAACCATACAAAATGAAGCCCCATGTGAGAGATATTGAGCACCTCCATTTTCAATTAAGTTCAAACAGAAAGGAGGGCACTCATCAACTCCGTAGACCCAAGGAAATGTTCCAGCATAAAAGAAAAATGAATTTTCCAGCACATTTAGTTCCAGGGATATCACAATAGCTGTTCCTCTCATGGCACGATTCCTAGTCAAATTATTCAGTGATTATTCTATTTCAGTTTCTCTATTGAATATTCAGTTTAATTGCTCAAAGAGAATCACTTTGCTATTGAATGTAGGAAAAAAAAAAGAAAGGAGAATAATTTTTGGCTGAGTCTATCTTGCTGCTCTGAAGCTGTAGGCTATAATTTTCAGTCCAGCATAAAGAAAAAATATCTGGTTCCTGCCTTGGTTGTAACCAGGAGAGATTAAATGCATTTAAGAAATGGATAAAACATATATCAAATGTGTATATTCTGTTTTCACTTAAAGTATGATTGACCACCCCATGCTCCACTGCCTTTGCTTGATCATCATGGCATATCAAGACAAATTCAAAGCTAATCCAATTTAATTTACTCCTCAGTTACAAGACCAGCCTGGGGACTAACACAGATCTGGCCAAAGAACTGTCTATTTTTAATCTGACTATCCTTTCTGTAAGTGCTATGGTCTTTAGAACCACAGAAATGCCAGCTTCTAGGCCAACGATTCCCAAAGCTGCAGGGCAAAGTCCATTGTCAAACCTCAAACTTTACCCTTTACTTTCCCTTCCTGTTAAAAAAATAAGTGGCTATTCTATAGTTTGATGCACTAGGTGGGGAACACAGTCTTGAAATAGTTTTTGGGGGTTAGATTTGTTTATAGAAAATTGCTTTCTTTTCAGCTGGTCAACATCTCTTTCGGAAGTAGAAATTCCACAAAAAGCAAGAGAACCGGGAGATGAGACACTTGGGTATCAAACTGAAGGTGAAGAATATGAAAGGTAAGTAAAAAGTATTAACAATGATGAAAGTGTTACAGAACATATCAAACTAAAATGCAAAGTAGACAGCAAATTAAAGAAATTTGAAAGTGTGCATCAATATATCCTTACACAAACAATTAAAATCACCGTGTCCAATTCTACATTTCTGAACCGAATATTTCTTTAATCACATGACTTCTTAATTTATGCTATAAACCCATTAATGTCTAAAACTCCTCACAGCTTTGTAGAAGGACCTGAAGAGACTGGATAGATGGGCTGAATCCATCAAAATGTGGTTTAACAAGTCTAAGTGTCACGTCCTGCACTTTGGCCACAACCCCCTGCAGCGCTACAGGCTGGGGACAGAGTGGCTGGACAGAGCCCAGGCAGAAAGGGATCTGGGGGTACTGGTCAGCAGCCGACTGAACATGAGCCAGCAGTGTGCCCTGGTGGCCAAAAAGGCCAGTGGCATCCTGGCCTGTATCAGGAACAGCGTGGTCAGCAGGACCAAGGCAGTGATTGTCCCTCTGTATTCAACACCGGTGAACACCCAAATGGTACCAAGGTAGTTAAATTGCCTTTCTTAATGTGAATAGTGTTAAAGCTGTAGAGATTCAGAATTATTGTCTCACTTATTACTGAGAAAAAAGTATACAAATATCCATTCAAGACAGATTAATTATTGACATTAAGGTTAACAGTAAGTGACCTTTATCTTTGCCATTATTCTTGACTTCAAGGAAAAGTAACTTCATGAGACATCAGTGTTAGAGAAATTATTTTTAGCACAAAATTAAAATGAAAAAAGAAAAGTCCTCTTAATTTTCAGAAGTCCTTTGACTGAAGAGTAAAATGAGAAGACAGGACTATGAAGATGGCACTATCTTGGTTTCTAACTTATGTATGACAAACAGTGATATGTGCCAGCCAGATGCTGAAATCTATTCACAAATTACCAATTTCAAATGGATGTTTTTGTCAGGATGAGTCAAACACAGACTGTGTCAACATTAACTTCCTTACAGACAGTCCTTCTGAGGAGGAATGAGGGCTGTCTGGGATTTCCTAAAAACTAAGGGGATTGTAGAGAGTTACTCAAGTGCAGCAAGTTTGTGATGCCTGAAAGCACCAGACATACTGTACACATGCATCACAGCTGGCCTGTGCCTGTGCCATAAAACCACCGTCTTCAAAACACTGAATTTTTCAGATATGTGACGTTCCAGGGAGTCACACATGCACGAAGATACACCTGATATTTCCCCAGCTGTCAGGCATATTGTGCAGGCACATGGCTACTGTGCAGCGTAGGTTCATTAATCACTGCTTCCAAGACATAGTACATTCTCTACATTTAGAATGCTGTTAATCTACTCACAGTCAACAGGACTGTTCAGGATTTCCAGGTTCTGGAATGTGTATGGCAGATCTGCTTCTTGTAAGGCATGACTGATTTTTTGGATTTCCAAGCAATTGTGAGATGCCTTCATGAATTTACTGAATTGACATTTTAAATGGAAAAAGAAGCCATGACTAGAAACTAAAAGATGAGAATAGCTCAGGGAATGATCTTCTCAAAGTCTAAATGAAAGATCAGGTGTGTCAAAACAAATTGTCCTTTAATTTTTTCCTAAGTTCTCATTATTTAAAGGTGTTCAAATAAAAGTCCACATATATTTATATTTATTTTGGCAACTTATTTCTAGGTCTTTTATTTATGAATTTTAATTAAATGTGATAAAAAAGAATGGGGCTTTTGAATATTTTAGACTCCAAACTGCTGAAAAGGAGATTTAGACATTTTAAGTTGTTGATGTGTTTAAGCCTCAAATAGATCCTTTGGATTTCAAATTCTATCTCTCCAGGTATTAGACATCAATTCACAGGCCTGGTGAATTCCATCTGAGAAGATCTATTCTCTCTAGAATTGTCCAGTTCAGCTACGATGCTTTAGGTAAAGTAATATAGTCAAAACCTGTTTTATGGATGGTTCATGCAAATTAGATTATTTAGTATTTTATAAAACAAAGAGTTTGACATCTTCCAATAAAAATATGAAGCTTAAACTCTTCATAAGATGGTGGTAAATAGACTCTGTGACATATCTAATAGGTTTATTCGTGCTGCAAATACTCATTTTGTCATATTTGAGAAAAATTGTCAATTCTCCCTTCAGTGATGAGAGAGGGTGTGTTCTTTGGGTTTTGTTTCATTTTTTGTGCCCTGCAGATCAATGTTTCTGTGGCATGAAGATCATCATTAAACAATCTCATTATTTCTCTTTGAATGAATAAGCAATGGTGTAGAGCAGCAAATTTCTGCATACAGATGGTATATTAGCTTGTATCCACTATAATGGTAATCACTGGATGTATTCTGTATGAGCTTTGATGCTGAACTTCCAAATGCAGAATTATTTTTCCTCTCCTATACTCAGTACTCTAGAGTTTTCTGCCAAAATTCCTCCAAGCTGCCACAGATGGAGGCACAAGAAGAATGATGGGATGTCCAAATCATCCTCTATCACCATCCTATCAAATGTACAACAGAACTCCCTTAAAAGCAGCTCCCAGGATCAAGCACTGGCTCTTTTACAGCATGAAATAGTCTAGTACTTCAACAACGTGCATTAAAAAGAAAACGGTGGCAGCAATGTTGAGTTTGAAACATCCCTACAATGATTATAAAAAGAACCTTGGGTAACATGATCAGCTTTAGCTGTAGATCCCTGTGGAGTGATAGATGGATAAGATTTTGGTTGGAGGGTCCCATCCAGAGCACAGTGGTCAACAGCTCAGAGTCTCCATGGTTACCACTGACAAGTGGTGTCCCTCAGGGGTCTGTATTGGCAGTGTTACTCAATATTTTCATTAATGACATAGATTAAGGAATTGAGTGCACCCTCAGCAGATATGCAGATGACACAAGCTGAGTGGTGTAGTGACACACCTGAAGGACAGGATGCCATCCAGAGGCACATGGACAAGCTTGAAATGTGGGGCCATGGGAATCCCATGATGTTTAAAAAGACCAAGTGCAAGGTGTTGCATCTGGATCAGATACCTCCAGTATCAAAACAGGCTGGGGATGAACAGATTGAGAGCAGCCCTGCAGAGAAGGACTTGGGAGGCTGGTGGATGAGAGGCTGGACGTGACCTGGCAATGTACACTCACAGCTCAGAAAGCCAAAGTTCAGCATCAAAGCCAAACCTGGGCTGCACCAAAAGTAGCCTGACCAGTAGGCAGAGATTCTTCCTCTCTCTCCCTTCTGGTGAGACCTCACCTGCAGCTGCATTTAGCTCTGGGGTCCCCAGCATAGGAAGGAAGAGCGCCTGTTGGAGCAAGCCTGGAGGAGGGCCACCGAGGAGGGCCACCAAGTTGGTCAGAAGGTAGGAACATCTCTCCTATGAGGAAAGGCTAAGAGAACTGGAAAAGAGAAGGCAGTGGGGTGACCTAATTGTAGCCTTCCAGTACCAGAAAGGAGCCTACAAGAAAGATGGAGAGAAACTTTTTACAAGAGCATGTAGTGATAGGACATGTGGGAATGGCTTCAAACTGAAGGAGAGTACGTTTAGAGTAGATATATGGAAGAAATTCTTTACTGTGAGGGTGGTGAAGCATTGGAACAGGTTGCCCAGAGAAGTTGTGGATGCCCCATCCCTGGCAGTGTTCAAGGTCAGGTTGGATGGGACTTTGAGCAACCTGGTCTAGAGGAAGGTGTCTCGGCCCCAGAGCAGGGGGATTGAAAATAGATGCTCTTTAAGGTGCCTTCCAACCCAACCCATTCTATGATTCTATGATCCTATGACACTTAGGATGAATTTCCCTATAGGTGAAATATATCACAGACAGCATTTTTGATGCAACACTACATAGACATTAATTAATGGAAGAATTAGCAAATACGTAGTTACAAGAATGTGTTAATAATTTTGTGGAATCAAAGCTACAGAATTAAATGCATGTGTTCAGTGAGAACAGTGTAAGAAACCCTGCAAAATCCTCAAAATTTTCTATGGCAAATAAATAATAACCTGGTAACTAAAGCTTCTGTATACATAAGCAATAATGACAAGTCTTACAGCTGAAAAGAACTGCTTGCCTTAGGAAAAAAACCACAACATATGATGAAGTCATCAGTCATCCAACATAATGAGCAGTTAGAACAGTTAGAAAAACACATAAAAACTAAATTAAACAATTTTTCTTTCTTAATCAATTTAATAAAAGACACCATGTACCCCTGGGAAATAAGATATCTCAGTTGTTGTCCAAAGCTGAATTCTGAAAGTTAGTTTTGAACTGCAGGTAGGATTATGATTCTTTCTCCTCTTCCTTTTTAATAAAGGAAGAAGATGCCAAAGACTTAAGCAGAGACTTCTTACAAGTGAAGTCAGAAGCAACTCACCCTGTTCTAATTAGGTTTGTAATTTTTTGTTTTTCAAAACTGTCTTGACCTTTTCTGAGACTCTCTAGCAAGAAACATCAATATGATGTGTATCTTAACAGTGGATATGCTTGTGTTGGGAATCTTAAGAAAAAACAAAAGCTGCTATTCGGTAACTCAGTTTACCAGGGCACTTGGAGGAAATTTTTACAATTTTTTTGTCAGGGATCCATGAAGTTGAACTGACTTAAGGATAAACTCCTCTTGCATCAATAAAATAGTCTTTTTTTATGTTAACGTATTTTAGCTTATGTAATTACTATTTTTATCAGCAGTAGTCTGTTTACAACAACAAGATCTCTTGAGCCTTAACAAATGTCTTTTTAAATTTCTGAAGTGTTTCTATTTTTTGAAGTTACTTTTATTTTTCTGTAATTACTGATAATTTTGTATTGATATAAAATGATCACATAACATAAACAAAATATTTATCACTGAATGGAACGGAGGCCATTAAACAGTATGTTGCAGTAGTTCTTCTAGGAGGGTTTGGTAGTCTTCCCAAACTAGCCAGTTCTGGAAAAAGTAGCTGCTTCCTGTATACTGGTCTACAAGAACATAGTCATGTCTGTCAACACCACAGAAAAAGTAAACAGACATAGTTCGTAATAGCAGAAGTAGTATATTAGAGGTCCTTTATGAGAGGTAGGTTCTGCATGAATAAACAGTAATATTTTACTGCAAAAAGAAAATTTATACAAGTTCTGCACATCACCAGTATATATATATATATATACATATATATACATATATGCATGGCAGACAGAAGACCTAAAGTGGAAATGGTTATATTTTCTGTGTGAATTGAAAGCAGTCATTTTACAGTTGATGACAAATTTGCATTCAGCATGAATAATGGGTATTTCACCCTCAGCAACAGGGGACAGTTTCAGTCTCATGCAAATTCTCACTGACTGCATTGTGTCAATTAAAACAGATGGTGTAAGGATGGAAGAGAGTTAATGTATTAGGGAAAGCATTCTCTGCTGTTTTTTTGGTTTTTTTGAGAAAATGCACTATTCTTTTTATTTTTTTTCCAGTTTCTGGGACCATGATGCATAAAACAGAAAGATCAAGTCTGTCATGTAAAAGACTTTTGCATTGTTCCTGTTACTATTTTCAAGATTTATGATGCTAAATATAAGCTGGCTAATATTTTTCTCATCTAATGGTAATCCACAGCATGCTTGGCATGGGTACAATTATTCACAGCTGTATGCAAGATGTTGTTAAACGCAGAACAGCATCTCTAGCTGCCTCCTGCATACTGTTAACAGACAATATTCAGATGATTCCTCTCTCTAAATAATTCCTTTAAATGACCAGAATTTTTCCTGAGATATTCAGGTATAGCAGTGTGCAGAATCTGGAACTTTTCGTTGTTGTTTGTTGGTGATTGCCCAGTTCTCTAATTTATCTAGGTCTCTCTGCAGGGCATTCCTATCTTTGAGGGAGTCAACAGCTCCTGCAAGTTTTGTACTGTCTGCAGTCTTGCTCAGTGTCCCTTCCAGTCCTGTGTCCAAGTAATTTTTAAAGATGTTGAAGAGCACAGGGCTGAGGATGGAACCCCCCTAGTGACTGGTCACCAGTCTAACATCACCCAACCCACTACAAGTAATGGGGTTTTCTGCAGGGTTTGAGGAAATTCTTTATCAAGCAAAATTCTGGATGGGAATCACAGAATCGTAGAATGGTTTGGTTTATAAAAAGGACTATAAAGGTCATCTAGTCCCAACCTCTTGCAGAGGGCAGGAACACCTTTCGCTAGACCTGTTTACACAGAGCACCATCCAGCCCAGCCTTGAACACCTCCAAGGTTGAGGAGTCCACAGCCTCTCTGAGCACCCTCTTCCAGTGCCTCATCACCCTTATAGTAAAGCATTTCTTCCCCACATCTAATCTATTAGATAATACCTAATAGGTTCAGCTTAAGGTCACTCCCTCTAGTCCATCACTACATTCCCTTGTGAAAAGCCTCTCTTCCATCTTTCTTGTAGGCCCCCTTTACGTCCTAGAAGTTGCTATAAGGTCTTCCCAGAGCTGTCTCTTCTCTAGGCTGAACAGTCCCAACCCTCTCTACACATCTTCAAAGAAGTGTTCCAGCCCTGTGATCAACTTAGTGGCTCTCCTGTGGAATCTTTCCCACAGGTCAGCATCTTTTTTGTGTTGGGAAAGATGGGTATTGACATACTGCACAGAAGTCTAAAACTCGTCACCTTTGAATTTAAAACCTCAGAAGAAAATGTATTAATAATGTTGAAAAGCTCTTTCTTTTAAGACAGGACTTGAACTGAAATAATATGAGACATAATAATAATATAGTGACAGCATATGTAGCCTAGATTTTCCAAAAGCATTCTTGTAAATTCATCATTAAATAGAATTTTGTTCCTGAGTTTCATGTCTGACACAGGTTATTTCTTTGCAGTTGGTAGAATTTTTTTTTTATATATACACTGCATATATTGGTTTGAGTATTTCAAAATTTCAACACTGAAACTTCTGGTCTCTGACTAGAGGTTGGGCTAATTTAGGAAACAAGGCTAATGTCATAAAATTAGGTATTTAATCTAGAAGTCATAAGGTTTAGCAGCATGCTTCATTCCATTACAACAGGTTACAAGCTATTCCCCATACAGCCATTCATTCAAATGCAAACATGAGGTAACTCCTTCAAAAGCAGTATCTTTTCCTAAAGCAAAATGTTTCAGTGGGGAAGTTTAGACAAAGAGAGCAATTTCTGGTAAACACTGAGATATTTAGCTTCTAGTTGCCTCAAGTCAACTGTGAGGCAAAAAGTTTTCTTTCAGAAGCTCAAATTTTCATCATCAACATAAAGCAACTTGCATTTAATTCAGGGAAGCATTTAAATAAAAGTTTCCTAAAAAAATATGTTGAGTTTCAATATCTTCCTGTGCAATAGATATGCTGTATCTGTGACAGCATCACTTTAACTAACCCATTGACACTGATTGAGGTTTTTGAACATTGAAATATGTGCAGTTTCACACAACTGCCAGAAGAGCTAAAATATTAGCTGTGGAATTGGCAAATCATACTAATTTAAAACATCTGATTTAAGTGATAATTACATATTAAATTGTGCCTTTCGAGTCAGTTTTTCAAATACCTGTTAATTTCAGAAGACTTCATCTCACAATTAGGCATCAGGATTAGAAACTGTTTTAAAAATGGTCACAGCTGAAGAAAAGAGACTACTACTTATATTTCACTAACATTTCACCTGGTATACTGCATATGCAAAAATCTTAAACCAAATTTGAGCAAGTCAAAAAGTAACATTTTTCAGAAGATTGTGCAGATATATCTATCTATTCTTGTGCAAATATGTCTCTCCCTTCAGTACTTATTTTGAGTGCAATAGTTCTTTATTTTATATCACAATACATAATATAGTTAGTTCACTCCTGACTAACTCATTTAGTCTTCTGCTTGTCAACATCTGACTATTATCCTACTGTTAACTCCATTACTAGACTGTCAATAAAAAAGACTTCAGAATTCACCAAGTTTCATTTTGGATTCACTTTTTTTTCTTTTTTTTTTTCCATTTAAATACAAAAAGAAATAACACAATATTTATCAGTACATCATAAGAATACAAACATAATAGTAAATTTTATTTGTATTGCCATAAAAAAATATTTTAAATGTGAAGGACCATTCTACAAGTGGTGAATGTCAGTACACAAATCACCACAGCTGTGCGCAATGTTGTTCTCCACTTCTGTGGACTATATCAATTTGAGTACATGCCAGTTTATTAATACTACATTTTTTAAAGTCATTTAACACTCTTTAAAAGTGTAGGTGCTATATATTATCCTTTTTTAATACCTTTGATTTCTTTACTGGATACAGCTGGGCACTAAATTATTGTTCAACAACCAGATGAGTAAAACAGAAAATACCTTACAACAATTCTTTTTTCTCTCAGTCTGTTGTTGGGGAGGGGTAATGGAGCCTGAAGTACCTAGTACATTTTCAACAGAAAATCAAGAGAATCAGAATAAAAACATGACCCTCCCAGATTTAGGAAAAAAAGAAAAAATGAAAATTTTAGTAAAATGCCACCTAAAACAAGCAGGCCAGATCCAAAAACCTCTGAATTTCAAACTAACTGTATATGATATTAGTTTTATGTAATTGTGCTCAGAACAGAAAACCTGGAATAAAAATATTTTCCATCATGAATAGGAAGTACCAAAACATGCATAGCTCACAGCGAGAATTTCAAATGTATTTTAATATTTTTTTAACATTTTTTAAAAATAATTTCTTATTATATTCAGCAGATCCAATCATATAGGACACTTTCCAAAGTGACTCAACTTGGCCTGTGTTTTCAAACTCTTATTCACTGTAGTTTTTGAATAGTTTCTAGATAGATTATTAATCAGCACAATTCCAAGCTTGTAGTTGTGGTCTGCATAAAAATCCTATATTTTGAAGACCAGTCAGAGTAGGATTTATTTGAACTTTTGGGTTGGTTGTGCATGTTTCCACATATTCTATGTGAAGGAATCCTATGACATAGATTTCACTATTTCCTTCCAAGTGCAAATATGGTATATATCCAATCTCTGTGGTTTTAGGTCATGAAAGCTACCAATATTTAGAGAACAAAAATAGCAACCCTATAAAACTGCACAAAATAAAACTTTCCCCATGCAACAGTCTGCAGTGAACTCAATTCTAATTTGTGAAGATTCATAAGAGGTTTCAAAGTACAATATACAGAAAGCGAAGACAGATATAAAAGTAAGTGCACTCAAGTACGTACTCAAGGCCTGCCAGTCCCATTGAAATTATGAGTTAATGTTTGGTCTTTATTTTTATATACTCTGCCTTTGGTAGAAAATATAACATTGTGAATGCCTGGTTGAATATGACGTAACACGACTTCTTTACTCACTAAATCATGATTGAGCTTTTTTACATAAAGAGACACTCCAGAAGGGGCTCTGTATACATTGACTAATATTAAAAATCACATTACTTCAATAACACACCTCATCCAAGGTTTTCAAAACATAAATTAGTGTGGAGGCATGGAAATCATGAAAAGGATTTGGTCCTGGAGACAAGCTAAGACTGATGTTGGAGTAAAAAAACAGGAGTGATAAAACTGATTTTCTGAAATAATCACTTTAGCAAATCTGAAATATTTAAAGGAAATATGTGGATTGCCAAAACAATTTTGGTAGACAAGTTTTCTAGTGTTGTGGTTTCAGCTCTTATATTGTTAATTCATTTTTATCTTGACTATGGTGTTTTTTCAAAACATTTTGAAACTCAAAAATTTGCTTTCAGACCTAAAATTCTAATATTTTTTCTCTCACTTTTTATGAAAGGAGTTTTGACCTAGTAGATTTTCCTACAGACTAGAAATTGAAGTTCTAGATTTTGGTCACTGCTGCCACTGCCAGTTATCATTACTATTTGTTCTGCAGTAAAATCTTCAACTTGGTATAATCTGAGACGTCTGGTAAACTCAACACTATAAGGTACAAGTGAAAAATACAAATGTGCTGCCACTAAACATTTAATATCAAAACATAAATATGATCCTTTAAAACATAGTTTCTATAATTATCTGCAGTTATCTTGCCAGTGATCACTTCTGTAGTTGTTTACTGTTTCACTTTTACAAGTATAGAATCATAGAATCATTAAGGTTGGAAAAGACATCCAAGATCATTGAGTCCAATTTTTTGACTGAACAACACCTTTGGCAGAACACTAGATGCCACATCCAGTCATTTCTTGAACACTTTCAGAGCTGGTGCCTCAAATACTTCCCTGGACAGCCTGTTCCAATATTTAACCTCCTGTTCAGTGAAGAAATTCATCCTGATGTCCAGCCTGAACCTCCCCTGGTGCAGCTTGAGGCCATTTCCTCTTGCCCAGTTGCTGGTTGCCTGGGAGAAGAGACCAACCCTCACCCGGCTGCAGCCTCCTTTCAGGTAATTGTAGAGAGAGCTAAGGCCCCTCCTGAGCCTCCTTTCCTCCAAGCTAAGGAACCCCAACTCCCTCAGCCACTCCTCACGGGCCTTATACACCGGACCTCTCAAATATTCTTTGCGCTTCTCTGGACATGCTCCAGCACCTCAATGTATTTCTTACAGTAAGGGGCCCAGACCTGGACATAGTTCTCGAGGTGCAGTCTCAGCAATGCCAAATACAGGGGGTCATGTAAAGAAGATTTTCAGTTTTACTCTGTGTGCGATATCATTCTTGAGACAACACTTTGAGTTCCACCAGATGTTAAATCTCCATGCAACGGCATAGCAGTTTTAACAAAGTAGAAGAGCTTCATATAAGTAAATGCCTGAAACAGAAAAACAAAACAAATCCCTAGAGCTAGTACTTCACAGATTCACAAAGATACTTGACACCTCTCTTCCCTGTCCCCCCCCACCCCTTCCTGTTTTGAACAACATTCATGTGTGCAGAGTCTTGGACAAATTTGAGACTCAAAAGAGTTCAGCAGCAGAGATGGTCTGCTGGGATTCAAAAGGTAACCTTTGCTGGGACATTTAAGAGCCACTAATGTGTGCTTTAAGACTATCAGGCACCTCCCTAAAGATTCATGGAGCAAGTACAGTTAACCATGCGGAAAAGCACTGAAGTACTCTGACTTCTGTAATTCCCATTGTTTCTGTGCCAAGTGCAGTGCCAAGTCCTGTGGGAGCAGCTCTGCTCCCTTCAGCCTGAGTTGTCATTGCTGTCTGTATGCTTTATGTCACCAACCAGATTTCCTTAAAAAAGACACCAAGGAGCTTAAAGCTGAATCCAAACGAATAGAATAACTGAGGAAACAAATCTTCTAAATGAATGAACATTTGCCAATATCTGATTTATACAAATCCACTTCAAATCTTTGAAGTCCTTTTGTCATCCTCTGGGACACGAGGCACATTTGCAAGTTCATTTGGTTTTGGTATGGAAATATACAAATATCAACATACCAGTTAGGTCAGGAAATGGCATAATTTATGACTAACCTGACAAAAAGCCAAAGTGTTAAAAATCAGCAGTCTCAGACTACCAAATGACAAAAGATAATGACCATCTAACCTGTTCAATAAGTAAGCCTGAAATGAGAATTACAATTTTGCGGTATCAGGTGGACCCACTCTGTTGATTTGTGAAGACGTAACTTACAAATATCAAAACAGTGTTGTTCATGTGTTTCCTACCTATTTCTATATTGTCCATGAATCCAGCTGTTTGATAAAGGAAAGACATTAAACGTTTAAGCTATTTCTCCATTATATTTCCAGTCAGCATGAGTCAATTGAAAATATAATAATATCTGTTCTAACACTGCAACTGAAGTCTCAGATTATTATGTGAAAAGCTCATATTTCATTTTTTTCCTGATTCATTTATTGTCAAAAAAAAATGTTTTTAGGGGGAAAAAAAAAGCTGAAAATTTTATTCTTAATTTATGGGGAAAGAAAATTAAAATCAAATTCTGCTTTAAAATCTGATTACTTTAAGATAATATTGTCACTTTTAATGCTTTGAATTTATATTTACCATAGCAGTTATTAAGTTTAGTACTTGTTGAAGCCCACACAAGCTTTTCTACATTTTAGTTCTGCACATATGTATACCTGTCAATTTTCTCAGACATTTATGCTATTTTGTTGATACTTATACAATGTTATTGGAAAAACAATATAGGAAAGTGATGGGACTGCAGCGGTGCATTAAACTAGCTGTCACTGGCAGTGACACTGAAATGATGCACAGGATGGACTTTTAAGTTGGATTCTGCAAGGTTTTCTTTCCAGCATGGAATGTATGACATGTGAAAGATTGAACAGATTACATACAAGGAAGCATCCAGTCCAGGAAACAAAGAGCCAGGGCCCTTTCAGCTCTGCCTTAGCTCTCAAGTTTCCAACAATAGTTTCACCAAGCTGGATTGTCACACGTCTGGTAGAACACTAATTTGTGTGGTCAGCAAGTTTTTGCAGTAAGGCTGCTTCTGAATATAAAGAATATATAAGCACTAGCACTTCTATAAACTCTGCGTTCTCCAAATATATCTTTCTTTTTTTGCTTGGTTTTGGTTTTGTCATTTGTTTGTTCCTTTTGGTTTTTGACATATTGTTTTGCGGGAGGGAGTTGTTGTTTCGGTTTTTTGTTCCACAGATTATAGCCTGTCCACACAATATATTATCTCATGTATGGACTTCTGCGACTAACTTTTGATTAGACATTGATAAGTTATCTAATTGAAGGGCAACAACATTAAACTCACAGAGCCTGGTGAGAATCAGAAAAAACCCCATTAATTCATGCAGGAAACAGTGAAACACAGCAAGACAAAACAGCTACTCAAAGAGTATCAAAGGACAGCAATTGTTTCTAGTGTAAAATCCACCAAGATGCATCAATGAGATAAACTGGAGTCAGAAGGCCACACGAACCAAAGGGAGATTCTTGCCTAAATGTGAATAAAGTTTATTATGAGATCCGAGAAGAAGAGAATTTTAGCATTGTATAAAATGTACATGATATTTAGGGAAGGGCTAATGGCAGGGTGGAGGGGGTGATCAAGGTGCAAAAATGAGGAATGTGTGTCCAAAAGAAGAGGTAAAAGGCAATAAAAAAAGAAATGGTGTGTAAGCAGATTGCTGGTAAGTATGCTTGTCTGAATGACCCCTGGTCCTGATCACCTCAATTTGTTCTTTCTTCTTAAACTCTGTTACTGATGATTTTCCAAGAGTGTTCTCTTTGCTCCACATAAGTGTGTGTTTAATGATCTGCTAAAGAATTTCTGGCTAGTTTGGTGCCTTGCACCTGCAAAACCCTGAAACCCTGGCTATGGTAGGTTCTCAACAGTTTAATGATAGCATTGGCATCAGAATCACATTTCTTTCCATCTTTTCTTTATATCTTATCTTGGCAAATTAGCTTTACAGTGGAGAAAATCAGGGCTGTGCACAACAAAGTAGAGTGTAGTAATTTAAATGGTTGATGAATAGTGTGCAACAATACCCGTGTGCAGACTCTTAAGTTCCAATCAGTGTGCAACACCAATTAACATGTTTCAACCAGTGCCAGAAGCTGGATCAACCAGTAGGGAATTTTCTCAGGTTCCAAAGAAAACTGTATAGTACTACTGGAAGATCGTGGAAAGTGATGATCATCATCTTCACACCACCGCCACCTGATACACTGTAGATAACCACTCCCAGAGGAAGACACATCTGGGACTCCTGTCTAGCTACTTGGAGAATTTTACCTTACTCTCTTCCCTTCTCTCTTTGTCTGTCTCTGTTAGAATCATCTTCATATTGTTCTTCCACAAACATAAATTTCGCTATTAGAGTTGATGTATGCCAGCAGCTATACAGATCCTTCTAGTAAATCTTCGTGAATGTGAATTTGTCTCAACAACCCTTGTGCAACAAGTGGTCTGCATGCCAGCTGTTAAAGTGGGACACTTACTATAAAGGGCATGAAGGTCTGTGGAGCAGCAAATGGGAGGAACCAAGGACTAAGGATTCAGCTACAGAAGACACCAGTGCTCTTTATGTGTGCATATTCCACTTACTCCATTTATTCATAATTCCAACCAGCAGGAGATAACGAGCTGGACTCGGACATCTGTATTTTGCATGTTTATATCAGTGCTGTTTGTGCTCACGTGGACCAGGCATTGATCTCCATCTGGGTGGATCCATGTGGCTGCTTATAAGTACTCTGTGTGTGTGTGTGTGTGTGTATGTGTGCACATGCACCAGCATTTATGTCACTGTGCATGTACAGAGTAGCTTCCCTTCCCAGCTTCTACCGGGTAGACCTGAAGGCACAGAACTGAGGAGGCATTACTGGCTTTAAGAGTGCATCAAAGCCAGTGAGAGCAGGCTGGGAAGGAAAAATTTCTTGGGCCCTGAAATCCATTAGATCTAGCAACTTTTAAAAGAATTTGTATGTTATAAAAGTCATTGTCACTTCCATCATCAAGTCAAAATTTTCTTTACCTTTAAAATCCATATTAAGGAGCCTGCACAAATTATTACAATAAACTTCCTTTACATAGGACAGTTTAAGAAAATCATTGTAGCAGTAAATGAAGCAAAAGACAAGTGACACAGACTTCTCCTGGCATTAAAGGTATAATTAAGATGAATTTTGCATGCTCCAGTGGGTTGATGTACTGGCTACTCATCTTCTAACCCTGCATAGCTAAAATATTTTTTGTTCAGTTACAACTTTCTGTTCCACTTGGCTCCCTCAATTTGAGTAAATGGGCAAAAACACTGTAAACATATGCTTTGTACACTTCCTGAGCCAATTGTTTTCAATTATTCTTTCTTGGAAAGACTGCCAATTTGAATGGGAATTATTTGGAAACATCTAGCTGAGCTGGGATTAGTGAGATTCAAGTGGTTTAGTCTGAAAAGGTGATTCAAGAAAGCTGAACAGCAGCACAGGTTGTTCAGTTAGGACCCATGCAATACAAGCTCTATCATTAAAAATTAAAATATTGATCTGGTAACATTTCTCACTGTGCTGTAATACTTAATTGAAGGAAAAATTGGAAGAAAACCTACTTGAAAGTTATAAAGCAATGAAGTCCAACAGCAATTTGAATAAAAGTTCCTTTGAACAGTGAGTGTCCCCATATCTGATGTGGCTTTAGTACAAGATAAAGCATTGCACAACCTGTCACAGGCTTCTTATTGTGACAGTGAAAGGCTTCCATGCTCAAGTAATAGCCATGTGTTTTGAAGAAAGGGCAAGGCTTTTCTGTTTTTAACTATGTGATTACAACAGGCAACTAAATTATACATTTTTCAATCTTCAAATTAGCAGAAAATTAATTATATTTTATAAGTAAACATTTTTGTATCTGATAGATAATATAATTCTGTTCCTGAAATAATCAAGTGACAATTAGAAAAAGAAAGCAGAAATAATGAAGCATCGTGGTTGTAGAAAACCAGTTTCACTGTTAAAAATACTACTAACAATAAAAGTCTCCCTTTGGCCAAGGTTTCTACACAAGCTAAGCTGATTCCAGTTATCCTTTAATAAGAAATTAGAAGACTGAACAATATTTTATAGATAATAGTGCTCATCATTCTTTCTTGTAAGATGTGTGGTATTTATTGATCCTTGACTAGATAAGGAATATAGCAAGATCAGTATAACTAGTATTTTGTCAATAAGCAATTGAAAAAAGAAAAGCTGGTACTCAGAAAAAAAAATACGCTGATCCTTTTGAAGACTTGAGACACTGAGCTGGGACCAAAGCTTGGTTGTGCTGCTGCTTCAACTGCTCCCTAGCATGGTACAACTACTAGTCAAGCTATCCGAGGCTGACACGATAGATGATGTCAGGAACTAGTGAAAACTTGACAATGGCTATCTATAAGGTCTTTGTAGATAGATTTTAGCATGAAAAGAGGTAACTGTGCATCACTGGCTATAAATACACAGGAAGTTTATCCTCTTTAGAAATTCAAAAAAGTTTCCTAATGCAGCAGGTGTCCATACATCAGAGTCTTGAAGTTGCTTTAGAATAGGTAATGGAAGGACTCTGTGTTAACATTACAGAATATTGGTCTTGGCATTTGTCAGTTTTATTTTAATCGAAAGGAAAGCTGATACTTTTTTCCTACATGGCTATTGGGTAGCTTAAAACATTTCCTTCTTGAACGAGTTTTCAGGTGAAACACTCTAGTTGTAGAGTACTGCCAAACAGGCTGCACTGCTACCTCTAGGTTTGACTGCTGTTCTTACTGTTCTGTCCAATGTCGTTTTGCCCCAGAACTTTGTCTGGCATTATTTTTCCTCTGCAGTTTTACAGACTGGGAAAAACAGGACAAACAACACAATGATCTACACGTGGCTAGTTTAGCACTTGAATGATCTATAAAAATACTTAACATATATGTAACCCTGTAGTACTTCAGAATACTTTACTAATATCATTTAACTACTTTTCCACTCTCCTTAAAAAAATATATCACAAATAAACAGTGTTTGAGCCATTTAAGCAAAGAAAATAAATATTCCCTTTCTGTCTAAATAAGTATATATGATGTTTACAAAATCATTTTAGGACCTCATGCTAAGCACTTAAGTAAAGTAGTTTTAATAATGAAATCTCAATAGAAAAAGAAACAGTCCCTTGATATCAGGTGAACTGAAGGTTTTTAACTGTGTAACTCTTCAAGCAAAAGCTGAAGCTTCCAACTCCCGAAACCTAAGCTAGCTGTGAACAGTGTAGAACATCAGAAATCTTCATCAGTGTTTGTTATAAAATTCTCTAGAAAACCAGTTCAAATGGTGAGTGTTAGAAGACGACTACACTCTCTTTAGATAAGACAGGCTCATTGTGGGAAAGAAAAAAGGTTTTTCTAAAATAGAAAAAGTAGAAAAAATATTAGTGAGAGTCAATATTCAATATTTATATTTTCAAGGCAAAAAAATGAGGGGAAAAGAGATGTAAATGTATTATTAGTGACTTTGCTTAGATGAAGTAAAAGGAAAATGGTTTTGCAGTCAGACTGTGATGAAGCTAATTAATACAGACTTAATTAATCAGTCTACTAAAAAACTACCTGTTGGATTATGAAAGTTCTGGGTAATTTGACTGAAAAGGGAAAACTGTATTAAAATATCCATCTCCAGCTCTAGGCAAGGATAGATCTTGCATGTGTTTAGTTTTGTGTATTGCCACACTCTTCCCTCCTGCTCCCTGGAGGGACTCCCAGAACACGTTTCCATGGAACACTTTTCTGTTGCTTGTGAATGTAGTGATGGTATAAACCAAATCTTTTTAATATTTATGCTGTCGTTAGTTTTTCCTCTTATCAATGTGATCTGTCTTATAGGTAGCAGAAAAAAAGTAATTGGCTCCCAAATTATAAATGGTACTGCTGAATTAATAACTACATTTGAAAGTTGCAGACCATTTGTGATGGCTTTTAATGAAAAGTTTTGGATGCTCAACACATATGAAGATCATGACATCTAAATAAGAGAAATGTCGATTTTAGAGTATAATTCCTACTTTTTCTTTTAGGAAACTGTATGTACTAAAATAACATACATATTTGTTATATATGGTATATATAAGACCATATATATTTCTTTTGGTCTTTCATATTAAAAGGAAGATATATACTTCTATGGCAGTAAATATTAACAAAAAAATCATGTAATGTTACCTATTTAAAGCTTTTTAGTTGGTTTTTTTTTCCAACATAGCACTTTTAAAAAGTGCTTTTAAATAGTGACTTATTCAGCTTTAAATATAAAGTCTAATTTCTAACAAAGATAGGTATTTCATTGTATACAAAGTCTAAAATCAAAAATAGCATCATTCTTATTAATGTGAAATTCCAGGGATTTCTCAGTGTATTTCCTTTTGTGTAGCCCTAGATTTCTTCCTGCATTGGACTGGTGAATTTCCCTTGGCTTTCCTGGGGAGGCTGATAAAAAAGGTACCAATCAGCCCCTTTCCTATGTTCTCACAATAACCACTACAGTTCAACTGGTACTGACAGCCTAACAAGCCCTCATGAGATGGGAATTTTTTGTTACTCTTTATAGGCAAAAAATCTATGACTGTTTCAGGGAGCACAGGAATATATCCATATTTCCCAAAGTTTGAGATGTACCATGTAATCTGAAGGAGTTCTGGGGCAGAAGGGCAGTTCTTGCTTCCTACTCCTTGCCTGTTTTGTCACAATGACACCATTGTGGGCAAGATGAATGATACCTTATGAGCAAGGACATGGTCGTATTTGCAGGTGCTTCAAGAGGTTTTTCACATTGACAGAATGAGCAAGAATCCTTCTACAGATATCAGGAAATAGCTAGCAACATTTTATTTAAGCGGGCAGGCATTGACAGGGATATGTGCATTAGTTTGGAAGAATTTCACTACTGAGACAGATATTCTGACTGTTTCCAGTGCTGCTGTATTCCCGTCTCAAACAGCGTTCTTGGATGAAATATGCCCTAACCAGTGCTTCCTAGGAAAACTAAATACCTAAATGCAATTGATTTGATGGTTTAAAAGCTCTTCCAATTTGAATTTCATCCTAGAAACAGCCCTCAAACTAAAAGAAACAAAGCCAAACACAGGATCTTCAAGTTGTATCTTTTCACAAGGCTCTTCCTTTTTAAGAACTCTATGCTGCATAAAATTTTACTGTTTCATGGGCAGTTTATTTTGTTGCTTTATTCAGCTGCCTCAGACTGATGAAACTGAGACTTCATGTTGGAATTTGTTGCCCTGCTATTGTAGATTATTGATTGCCTTCCTGATGTGTGAACACTAAAGCAAAAAAGTCCTGACTGAATCCTTTTGTCCTTTCTGTTACCCTCCTCCTTTCTATCCATCAAGGAGCTTATCCTGTGATTCTCCATACAGGATTCTTAGGAAATTTTGCCATCATTTGTTTCAAGTGCAAGAAAATACGCTTGGCATATGGGAGAGGGAAGCAGTTGTGAAAGGTGTTACAGAGGTCTCTGTATTTTAATGATTTAGCTGCTGTGTTCTCTGGAAGGTAAAGCCTAAACTTAAAGAAGAAGTCATGACTTTCCCCATGTTTTATTCAGACAAAAGAATGTTGTCTTAAAACAACTCCAGACTTTAATCACAAATATTTATTAATAATAAAAGGTAGTAGACTGGATTTTGCCATTCCAGATAACAGGCATCAGCTAATTCTAAGAAAAAATATATCTTATAAAACAAGAAATATACACATGAAAATGAATCCTCTATGTGTTTGTATGTGTCCATATATGTATATTATATTTCATGTAATTGAAGATATTTTAAGATACATTACTTGGTAAATTTGAGTATGGAAACTATGCCAGGGCTGGTGCAAGTTGTATAGAAAATCTATAAAGCCTAAACTAGCGGGTTTAGAAATATGAAAGAGATAGGTTTTATCATGAGCAGGGGAGGAAAATAACTTTCCTTATTTGATACCTAGTATACCACAAATTAATGCTTGCACATTAAACTGCACTGGGAAGGGAAAACAAAGACAGATGCCAAATAAGGCTTCTTCCATGTCCTTAGACCAAACCACCGACTAGATATCTCACACTCCCAAGCAAGCTGTGCTCTGTTTGGATTGCACTCTGTAGCAACGTCTCCCATGCAGCAAGAAGAAGGACTTGACTACCCATCCCGGGAACCAAAATACCTTCCTTCAGTTCATTGCTGACAGCCTCATGTCTAAAATAGGAACAAGACAGTAGAAAAGTTGAATGGGAAAAAAAAATTATAGGAGAAATGGAGAAGAAAGGGTATATGAAAGTAATGAAACCTAAGAAATTCTTCCAAATGAAGTCATGAGTACATGGAGAAAACAATTCTGTAGTTTTTATATGTGCTTCAATCAGACATACTGTAGGTATAAGTATAAATGGTCAAGAGCTAGTGAGAATGGAATACCCGAATTCTCATAGCTGCTTGACCAACAAGTCACTTCTAATGTGAAGGCATAGCCTAAATAAGGCATAGCCTAAAGAAACAGGTACAATAACACTTAGAAAGTAAGGTACAGATGGCCCTTAAATCTGTATTTCTTCATCATCTGCCTTTACTTGACCTGCTTGAAAATTATGGAGTGGGTTCATAAAAAATGGCAGATTTTAATTCCTTAAAAATATAATAGTTGTACTACTTGGCATCATTTCCAATCATGGTCACAATTAACACCTCTGTTGCTTAACAACAGGTTTGCATTCTCAACCACCAGGAAAAAGCACTTTCAAGACCAGGCAAATAAAATATACTAAAAGAATTTCCCACCTAATGCACATGAGTTAGAATTTAGATCTTCAGCTTGTAGACATTTTGAAAATATTATTTCTTATTAAATGAGATATAGCACTGGGGGTGTTTTTTTGCAAGCTAAAAGCCTTGCAAATATCTGCATCTTGGAAAACCTTGGGTAATCTGCTGTGGAGAAATGAAGTGCTCTAACTCCTTGTAGGTAGTTGTGTATTTCTGGACACAGGTCAAAAAGAATGTCTGTTTAACATCTCAAATCTTGATCAATTCTATGCTAGGAGAAATGTGGTAACAAGGTGTTGGGATATGGGAAGTGCTATGACCACAGCTTGAAAGATGTAGGAAGCATCACTCAGCATCCCAGCACTCCTGAATTAAGTCCAGGTGTTATGTGTACATTACTGTAAATTGCTTCAAAATCTGAAATAATCAGATTATTAAAATTAACTATTATTACTATTAAAAAATCTTCAAAATCAACTTTTATTTGCTTTCTCATTACTAAAAGTGGGACTTACTAATTCTGCTGAACTTTGAAGTATTTTATCCATGAAGGCTATATTGTATTTCTAAATCAAACTTATTTAGGTTATGAATTTTGTGTCCCGAGTGTTAGAAATTATGCTTTGAAAGAATTTCAGAGACGGTTGAATGCTTAATGTGTCCATTGCTCCTTTTGCAGCTCAAATGGGAACAAGCACAAACCTTGTAAATCACAAATATGAATTCTGATGCCTATAATTTGACATTGCCAGCAGCTGAAATTCTGTTCCATGATCAACAAATCAATATTCCTATTGAACGGAAGCAATGGGTCTTACTTTAAAGGCTTTAATATAATAGATGTGATTATTAACTCCCACGTACATACATACACACACACAAAATAAACAAAAAAAATGTGGTGTAAGGCAAAATAAACTGCCAGAAAATCCGCTTGATTGCTGGAAGATTTCATTGAGCACCTGGGTGTTCTGGAGATTCGGAAGTCACAGAAAAGCTGGAATTTTATGGAAATCAACTTAAAAATCATTCCAAATATCATCTATGTCATGATAGAAGGTGCAAAATCTAGACTGTGTGGAGGCTGCAAATTAAGCAGCCATGAAGGGAAGAAGAGGGAGTGTTGAAAAGAGGTGAAATGAGGTGATAGGTGAGATATGTATATTCATCAGAATGGACCCCCAAAGTATACTGGCCATATCATCATGGTGAAACAGTGGCACAGGTTGTCCAGAGAGGTGGTGGGTGTCCCATCCCTGGCATTCAAGGTCAGCTTGGACAGTGCTCTGAGCAACCCCGTCTAGTTGAAATGTCCCTGCTTATTGCAGGAGGGTTGGGCTAGACGACCATTAGAAGTCCCTTTCAGCCTAAACTATTCTATGATTCTGTAATTTAACCTGTAATTTAAGAATTAATATTAAATAAAAGTCAAAAGGAATGAAGACAGTAGTACTCCACACTGTCTTTGTAGGACCAGGCTTCCTCTATCTTTTTTTCCTTCTCAAGTGGAGGAATCTTAGAGACTGGTTTATACAGAATTAAAGGCATATATGAGGCAAGTATCTGTGACAGGCAGCAGGGCAGTATTTCAATAATCTTTTTGACTAGATAGCAGAAAGAGATTAAGTGGAACTTTGCAGCAACAGGTAATTACATCCGAAGAGATTAAAGAAAAAAAAAAAAGAGGGAATTGGTGACCAATTGATTGAAAAAATAACAAAAACCATCATTACTTAAAGAAAACATTTTACCAAGCTGAACTTTTGCTGCAAGGCTGTCTGTGTTTGGGGGACTAAACAAAATATGATTACATTATAGGTTTTTCATTCTATGGGTAAACATTGTTGACTTTTGCAGGGCAAATTTTTGAGACAGGCACTTACAGCTCCCTGTTTCTTTGAGGATAATTAGCACAAGTGACATTTTTGAAAAAAGGAAATTTCTTTGGCAAGAAAAAGAATCTAGAAAACCTCTGTGACTCTGAGAAATCTACATTTAACTATTAATATGATTATTAACTGAGAAATAATTTCTTTATAGTCAAAATTACTTGTTAAATAGCTACATTCACTTATCTGTTCATTTTAAGAGGTCATAGTTTTCTATTAAAAATGTTATTGCTTGCTGTATTTCTATTTTTGATTTCATACTGATTTTATTATTTGTATTCTGTTAAGAACAAGAAGTTTCTCCCACAGTCCAAATCAAGAACGCTGGGTTCATAGGATCTGGATACTTATAAAAGCTTTGCTTCATACACGGTTGAACTTAGAGCCTGTCGTGGTTTGAAGCTGAGTTGAGTGGCAAAGTTCTGAGCCAATTGCTTCCTGCAATTTTGCATATCTAAAAGCAGCACAGAGGCGGGAAATTGGTTTTCTTTTCCGGTTTTCACCGGAGGGTGGCCAGGCCGGGGCCCCCGTCGGGCCAGGCCTGGCCCTTGCCGGCTCCTGCTGGCTCCTGCCAGGCCCTGCCGGGCCCTGCTGGGCCATGGGCCCCCTGTGCCTGCTCCCCGGTGCCGATGGCTGCGAGAGGACCCTCTTGGAACCGCGAGCAGCTGGGAGACACATCAAACTGCTGCCTGACCGAAAACCACCCGGAGCGGTTTCTGCTTTAAAGAGTTGATAAGCTTCTCTTCTCCCTCCCACACGGCTCTGAGAAAAAACCTGGCAAGAGCTAATTCCCGAAAAAACATCGAACTAGCTACCTGCATAAAGGAAATGAGGCTTTCTCCAACGTAAAAGCCCAAGAAGAAAGATCAGCTCTTCAAACATGGAGGCTTCAAAGTCA